>WEKY01019214.1:1093839-1098701 GCA_013390045.1 Picathartes gymnocephalus | reverse complement strand
AAAATGCATGATCCCCCCCCCCCCCCCGACACTTGCAATTAGTCATTACCTACTGTTGCCTGCAATTTGTTGGCAGATCAAGCTACAATCTGTTGCACTATGACAGATCAATTTCTGCAATTCATTACAGAACTGAGCCAAAACAAAATAACTTTTTCTCTGTTTCCCCCCCTTCTCCTACCCTTAGTGCTGCAGCCTCTGGTTAGCTGAGATCCTTGGACTTTTTTTGGAAAGGAGCAGATGGGAGGCAAAAGAGGGATGGGAAAAGATGAGCCTTGCTCGCTGCAATGCCCTTAATGTGTGTGTTGATGTGAGATCAGTCCCCATCCCTGGAGCGAGCTCCTTTGCTGTCCTGAAGGAATATTTCAGTCCCTGAATCCTGTACAAAATACATTGCTCAAACTTGTCCTCACACTGTAACCATTTATCCTGCCAAAGATTTGCCAAAGTCAGGCGTGGGACTGCTATTTTGTGGGAGTTGCCTTTCAGCTTTCCTTTGCTTAGGAGGGTGGCAGGGGCCTGACAGTTGTTTTACTCTTAGAAAACTGTAGTCACCCTTGCATTACCTCCAAGAATGCCTAATTAAATAGCACTAATGGTTATGACATGAAAACTAGGATAGAAGAATTCTTTTTCTTTCTGATTACATTTTGTAGCTTTTGTCACCTAATGTGGTAAGTCCACCTTCAGTGGAAAAGTAGCACAGTGACATTTTCAAAACACACAGTCCCTTGAGCCTGGAACGTAACCCAGACAAGAAAGCTCAGCTTGATTCCAACACTGCTTTGTGATGTGTACTCCTCTTTTTCAAGAGCTGGGCTGCAACAGCTGCTAAATACAGAGAAAGGGGGGAAAAGGTTGCTATTATAAAGAGTTTAGTTGTACAAAAAGCAGATGTTTCACATGGATTTTATAAGTGGACACACTTGGCATTCCAAGACATCCTGGGCTTGTTGCTTGTGCTGCCTTCACTAATTTTGCATAGTGAGGAGCATCCACCAGATTATTTGCTCTTCTTTTTCCTCAAATCCCTGAAGCACTCCAACCTGTTTGATGCTTAGAGCCATCAGATCCTGCTGGGCTCCCTGAGCAGATATGGGACAGCTTCTTGCAGAAAGCCCTCAGCTTCTCAAAGAAGGAAGGAACCTTCTCAGTGTTAGAAAATCCCACCCTTTGTGGGGCCAGGTTTGTGGAAGTGCTGACACTTTAGCACCTGAATAGAGCAGGCAGCTTGTGTGACAAGTGCAGGGAGCTGAGGATAACAACGAATTCCCTTGGGGTTATTGGCAGGGATGGGGACAGCTGGAAGTCAGGCAGGGTCACTGTAGCAATACCTACCTGTTCCCTGGCTGCTTCTTGCCAGTCTTTTCCCACTTTTAACTCGAGTCCCCCATGAAAATTTGCTTTCTCCAGGTATTTCAGTGAATACAATGACTCCCAGGTAGGGGTGCTGAACCAGAACACAGAGAAAGGTGTCTCCTCTCTCAACAGGTTAGAAAACTCCCTCATCTTCCCCACATTTTTTTGCCTCAAATGTGCATTGACACACATTTTGCCCAGCAAGTTACCCAGAAAATTTCAGAATCCTTAAAAGTCCACTTTTTTTTATTGCTAATATTTCTAGAGGTCTTTTTGAGGAAAAAAAATTGAAGCTGATATTTGTGGCAAATAACATCAAGATTCTGACTGTAGTCTCTAACACAGACAGTGAGATGATGACAGACGGTTTTATGCACCTTTAATCCCAGCTGAGACAGGGGCTTTGTATTATATTTTAAAGAGTAATATAAGACATTATAATTGTGCTCTTGCCCTTTAAGGAAGCTGTACTCAGAAAGTGCCTATGCATATTGAAGAGTTGTATGGATTTCAGCATATTATTGTGTTTATCATCGTTTAACAGTGCTGTTCTGGTAATGAAACTGAACTTCTGAATTCCAAAACTGAATAGAAAATTCTGAAATCTGAAATGCACTCCATAGAAACTGTCTTGGATATGTGCAGAAATTCAGAGATACAGATGGGAACTGAGGCTTTATCAAATTATTTGGCTTTCATTAGAGCTGAATAAATAGTAACACATGAAACCTAATTCTATCCAATTTCTTTGTTCTGGTAAATTACTACCTACGTCTGTAGCTTTTCTAGTTCCTGTGTTCCTAGAGTGGCAAGCGCTTTTTCGCTTTGGAGCATTTTGTTTAAGGATTTAACCCCTCTATTCCCCATTTTCCCTCCCCTCAACAATACCCAGACATTTCAAAAGAAGTACATTTGGAAACAAGTATTTTTTGAATCAGCTTGGAGAACAACTCCAGTACAAATTGTCTTTTTGGGGTTTTGATGCTTTGGCATCCTTCACTTCCTGTAGCACGCTGGTAAAAGGAAGGTGTCTTTTCATTGGGACAGAACAGTTGTAGCATGATATGGAATGTTCCCTGCATTTCCATAACGGCCCAAGCATTAATATTTGCACCCTGGTTGCTGCTGTGCAGGTGAACCCCAGGCCTTGCCTGCCAGTCCTGGGGGGAATCAATTCCCTGCCCCAAAATGCTGGTGCTGCTCTGCAAAGAACAGCCTTGGACACAGAAAAACAACTGCAGAAAATATCCCTAATGTTAAATACAGTATAAAGAATCTGTTTTTCCCCCTCTTATTATTCCTATTGTTTTATTTCCAGCCCTCTTGCTAGTGGCTGCCTTTGTGGCACTTCAGCTGTGATTAGATGGGCGGGCAGGCAGCTTCCTCTAGAGCTGAAGCCAGCTGGGGGAAAAGACTGGCAAAGCCTCAACTCCTCGTCTACCCCGTGCCTCCACGGCAGAGTTTATTATCTCCATAGCTCTGTGACATGCCCAGCCTGCGTGAGCCAGGGCTCAGAGCACAAGTCAATATTCAGTAGGCAGAGCTCCCTTATTACTGCTCTGGTGCTATCCTTATTTTGATGTACTCGCAACCTAAAAAACTGCCTAATAGCCAAGAGGCTGGGGGGAAGGGAGGAGGAGAGGCAGAGAGAGAGGGTCATCCACTTCTAATGCTGGAAACCCTGTGATAATCTGTTCCATGCATTCAAATGAAAATATGACTTCTTGGCAGAGAATAGCATTATAATGTAAAATCCCATATGCTGTTATACAGTATGTTGCAATCTGTTTTACTGCTGCCTCTATTCTAACGAGTGAATACTGCCAATAAAGCAATTGAAGATAACACTAATTGCTTATTTCTGTGATCCATAATTTTTATGACTGCCTTATAGCTCTTTAGTCAAATAGATGTTTTTTGGCCTCTCAGATCTAGAACTCATGTACTGTAGCGATTGAGGCTGAAAATCTGCATGCTGGCCTGAGAGGTTTTTCTAAGCTGATGAATAGCGTGTGTGTGAGAGGGAAATAATTGAAAAGTGTTAAAGAAAATAGAAGTCTTAAATCAGTCATAACAGGTCATAACACTGGATTCCGTCAATATTTTTTAATACAAATTGGGCTATTTCTCTATGCCTCTTGCTTCTCCAGGATTGTCGTTGCTGTGGAGTAATCAGACACTGGTTTTCAAAAATAAAACTCCCTTAAGCTTTTCAGAGCAGCGGTGGCTGCCTGCCTGGTGTTCCAGACACCTTTGTGTCTCCAAGAGATAGAAATGAACCCGCTGGTGTATGAGGGTAGTCAAGTCCTAGACTGGCAGCTTCAAATCTGGGCTGATTTCGTGAATGATCAGTTTTGTCACTTACAGGGCAGGTCCCACCATCTTCTAATATCTCCTGTGTCATTTGAGTCATTGCCCAAGGCTGCAAACCCAAGGTGCCAGGCTAAAGGTAGCTCTGAAGGACAGTTGAGAGAAGAGGTTTGTTTTGTAACCCATTTGGGGTTCTGCAAGGAAGCTGCTTGTCTGGCCATTCCTAAACAGTGCTGAGGTTGTGCTGCAGCTGTTAAAGCAGCCCCTTGCAGACCAAGGGAAATGTTTTGCTGGATCCCAAAAATCCATGTCTTACAACAGCTGTTAGCAAACGGAACCCCCTGCTAATGAGAAGGTCAGAAACTTCTCCTGAATAGACACTTGCCCTCCTGTGGAACGCCATGATGTTTAAGGGGCTTCTCTTATTTAAGACAGATACACTTCAGCTGTACAGTATGACAGAAGAGGTGAATACAGTATCATTTGTTGGGTACTGAACATCTCCTTGCTCATTCAGTGACCTATGGCAGAGGGCTGTGCTGTGGGCATCGCCGGCAGGGAGGGTGGGTGTTGTCTGGCGGGGGAGCTCCCACCGTAGCCACAACCCTTTTCCACAATTTATTACATTATAGGTTGCTGCTTACATGTTTAAAGAACATGAGCAGAGGGCTGTTAGTGCTCCCTTGGCTCAGCCTGGTAGTGGGGATAAACTCCAAGGCTGTTCACAACCCTGGGAAGGAAGGTGGCTGTGGTTTCTCTTCCAGGTGCAAGGAAAGGCCACCAAAGCCTCTTGTCCCGGCAGGAAGCTGGGGCAGGTACAGGCAGCTTTGTGCCTGGCTGGCTGTGAAGGGACGGGGCAGCAGGGCACAGCGAACAGGCTGAGGCAGCTCCAGCTCGGCAGGGCCTTCCCCTGCCCCGACCTCTCGGCAGCGGTGCCGCCACGAGCCGGAGCCTGCGCTGGGGCTGCATCCCGCGAGTCCTCCCGAGCACCCCTGGCACGGCCTGGCATAGCAGAGTCCCGCAGGGACGGGGAAAGAGCCAGCCAGCACCGGGTCCGCCAGGATTTACAGCTCTCAGGAGTGTCAGAGCATTGCCACGGGCTGGCTTCCCCCACAATCTCTGGGTGTAGTTAATTCCTTGCAACCAAGGAGGTCCCGACTGTGCTCCAGCCCTGCATCTCCAGTGCAGCGAGG
>WEKY01019214.1:983839-1088839 GCA_013390045.1 Picathartes gymnocephalus | reverse complement strand
TTATAATTTGGTTTTCCCAAAAAGGAAACGTGGCTGTGTGGAGGGAAGGAGAGCTGTGCTGTGCTGTGGACTGTCCCCCATGCAGGCACTTCTCCCTTCAGGCTACAGATTGTCTCTGCTGGTCAAAGCCAGTCTCCTACACTATGGTTGGCCTCTCCCAGGATAAAGACTTTCATTTATGCCAGGTTTAGCAGGGAAGAGTCAGTAGAGAAAGAAGAGTTCTCAGTGTGTGCTCCTCAGGGTGGTAACATCTGTGATATATGTACTTGCCCTCATTCAGTGAGTGCAGCTTCATTCCTAATTAAGAATTGCAGTAATCAGCCAAGAGGCTTATTGTGTGAAGTTGAGGAGCCAAAATTATTTGTGAATTCAGATTCAAAGGATTTTTTTCAGCCACCCCAGAAATGTTTAATTTTTACATTTTGCAACAAAGCACTTTCATTTTGTAACAAATCTAATTTCCTTCGTAGAGTGTGAAATGGTAATTTTGTTTTGCTGTAAAGACTATTCTTGGGTTGATCCAAGCCACTGGTATTGTTGTGAGGATTTTTGAAGTTTAGTTGTCAGCTTGAAAAAATTAACTATTTGCATAGTTGGGTCCATGAGACGGATCCACAGCTCTGGAGCCGTATCTGGGATCTAGGTCTCTGCCAAGAAACAGGATCAACTGACAGGACTGGACAGCCTCCCTGCATTTATTTGGCCATGGGCAAAATGATGGATCCAATATGTTCCTTACAAAGCTTTGGCTTTGCTGGCTGTGGAGCTGCAAAGGGTATGGATAAGGTAATGGTTTGCTGCTTTGTTTCCAACAGTTTATCATTTATAACTTTTCTTTTGTGAGTGCTTCTATAACATTTTACTATTTCTTCAGTTCTGCTTGGTTTTTGTGGGTGAAAAAATTCACCAAGTGCCAGCAAAATGTGGTTTTTTTGCCTGGGGCCTTAGAGAATATCTGAGCCAGTGCCCCTAAACAGCACGTTGCTGGAGGATTAGATGTTGTGTGTAACCTAGAAATGAGAGCAATCATGGCCTATTTATGAGATATTAACCCATCAGGAATCCCACTCCAAACAAATATGATTTATAAAGTGTTATTACATTGCTGCTACAGCATCACCCGGCAACTCAATTAGAAAGGCAGAAAATGCTGTTTGAGAGCCCATTTTGGTCAATGAAAAGGCACCGTGGATGTCAGTGGTGTGTGAGGCCAAACTCTGGGGGAGTCCATTAGCAAGGGGGGACCTTTTCCATGGAACTGAGGCAGAAATGCACTGATCTGAGTTCCAAAGGCAGAGGGATGTGACACAGTTCCAGTGTCTGTGTGTTTGGTGTGTTTACACCGGTGCATTTCACACCCACAGAGAAGTCCTCGCTTCAGTTCAGTATTCCCTTGATGCTAATCTGGGTTTAACCCTTGCCCGTCTGTGGCACCTTTCAGTCTGACTAAAATAAAGCACTTTAGGTTGTTCTGTTGCCATTCCCAATGCCCAGATGGGCACTGTGGATTATGCCTAAGGATTCTGCCCTCCTGCTGAGGACGTGGCATGGCCATCCTTGTGCAGGAATACATCATCTGGAGCATTTTCATCCTTATCCTCTCTACACACACGTGTGTATCTACCTGTGTATTCTTAGAGGTGCTTCAGCTGTTTGTTCTTTCTGCCCAGTCATTTGGAATTACTCTCTCCAGCTTTCTGTAAGGTTGAGTCACTCTGTGCTTCTCCTCTGGGCTTGTCAAATATTGTTATAGAAATAGATAGTACTGGGCTGATTTTACACTCCTTTTAGCTTTGGTTCCACTACTTGCAAGTGGTCTCAAATGCCTTCCCACTGAAAGAAGGTCCTTCCTAGTTTTGGTCTCTTTTGATTAGGATCTTTCAATTTCATGATAATTTTTGAAGCCTGGGCAGTGCTGTACACAATAGTATTTTTTCTGAAGTTTCCTACCTGGATTCTACAGTCTGTTGACGAGTGCTGACCCAGAGCTGCAGCTGCAAAAGGGTTTGCAAGGATAACAATTATAACTATTTCCGTTTCATTCTCAACATTGTCTGTGCTGTGTGAGCCCAGACAGTGATGGTTTCAGCTATGTAATGGCTCCACGAACATGTCACAGCAGATGCTGTTGTAGAAGGACAATTCTCATCTCACTTGTGTTTTGCATTTTAGGCCCTTTGTGCATCTAGAAAATGACACCTACCCATGCAGCAATGTTATCTTTCCCATGGGCTTTTTTTATACTGGCAATCTGGGGGGAGGAGGTATTTCCAAAGGTCATCATGCAAGCTAATAATCTATTTTAAATGAGACAACATTGAAATTCTTGTGCTTAAAATTAATGTTTATCTATATCTTTTTGGTGTCCTGAACCAGGTTATTGTACAGTATTTCTATTCATAGGTGCCCCCAAACAGACAATTCCTGTCCTCTTCACATTTTTGTTTATCTCAGGATGTGCCTGTATATATTTATTTGTACCAAGAATAAAATATCTTATGAAGATGGAAACTTATTTTCCCTGCCAGACACCTTGCCCTTCGTGCCAGTTTCCTATATGTCATTCCACATTTGCCTCTTCATGTATTGCAGGCAAATGTGGTCTCTGCCATTTGCTTACCCTTGTATTCTCTGTGTGCCTTGGTATGTCTTTTAATTAGATGCACTTCTGTTATTTCATTGCTCATTAACCCTTTCTTTGGAGGAGCAGCTTCTTTAGCCCTGCAAACAGCCTCTGTTTTTCCCAAAGTCAAGTCCATTTCCCTCAGTAACCTTGATTTCACCAGCTATCAGTTATACCACAAATAATTCAGCCTCTAATTAGTCCATCTGTTAACTATTCAAGTACACATGACTTATCTTTATTATGTAACATAATGGTCAGTTGTCTTACCTGCTAGTGATATTTTGGTATGAAAAATATCTTTTTCTGCTTGTGACATTCCCATGTTGCCAATGTGCCCCCTATGGAATATACTGCAGATTACACACTTTTACAGTCTGTGCCAGGCAAAGTGAGGAGGATTTCAACATCTCTCATATTTTTTTTCTGCAATTCTTGTTACTTCCAAGAATGTGCAGTGGCTTTGTAGTTACCCCTTTCTGTTCTCTGCCAGATTTCTCCAACTCAGAGAGATTGATGCTAACAAATTTTTATGAAAAAAATTATTTACCTCTGATAAAAATGTCAGAATATTTTTTTCCTTCATTTCCTATTCTCAGTGCTGTGGGCCAAGGTTACATTTCTGTTGCATGAAGAGAGTCAGTTATTAATTGACCACTTGAAATATCTAACCTGTATTTTCTGATCTAGCATAGAGCTGAGAACTTTTCCTTCATTCAGAATTGTCATAATCTAGAGAACTAAACTATTATTGGTCATCAACAGTGACAAATGTTCAACTTTCTAAATTAATTTTCTGGGAGTTTTTTATTTCTGGGATTTTTTTTTTTTTCCTAGAATGTTTGTCATTATTTGGCAAAACAAGCTGCATGTTCTGGAAGGTTGTGTTTAAGGGTTGACTTTTTTGGAACACAATACAAGACCGAGTACAGATAAATGTGATGTATACCAGTTTTACTAGAACGTATCTACTGTACTGTGTCTTGTGTGCTCACAAGGGTTTATGAGATTATTATTGTTATTATCAGTTTATTTTGACCCAGGGGAACTGCCACATTCCTGATAGGTCTTTATTATTGCACTCTCCCTACGAAATGGAGAGAATGTGGCTAGAGCCAGAAGAAAGTTCTCCTTTTGCAATCCTGAAAAGATGTCTTCTACAATTTTATTTTCCTGGGCTTAGAACTGAGCTGTCACCATATATTTTTGGAGGTCTCAGGGTATCTCAGTTCATGGGGAGGTTTCAACCAACTCAGTCAGCAGTGAGAGGGCTCTTGAAAAGTGGACGGGACTCTTTTGGGTTTTATTAATGTAAAACCTCCTTTGTCCTTCAGTACCAGTCTGTTGCCTACCTTGAAAACTGCGAGTAGGAGCTGTACCTTTCACAGAGCTTTTTGGAGTGTTGAACTCTCAAACTGGCCAACAATGATGGCAATATGTTATTCAGTGTTATCTCTAAATCTCCTTTATTCCTTCCACCATTCACGGTGAGTCCTAGAAGTTCTTTGATGGGACAGAGAAGAATTAATGCCAAAGTTGAATGAGTTACAGCCGCTACCACCTAATTAAAATGATTTTGCTCCAGTTGCTTTTGTTGGGCAGGATCCACACATAATATGATTTTAATCCTGTTTATATACACTCCTGGGACAGATTTGAGATCGGCGCTGCCATTTAAGTGAGGTTAATCAAGCATACTGGATGCAGCCTTTGTTTGTGTGTTGTGTGGGAAAGGTGACTGGAGCTGCTGGGATCCTGGCTGGCCGTTCCCTGCAAAACCACAACTTTCTTGTTACCAGGGTGTCTGATCCTGAACCCAGCCCCAGCCCCGGAGCCTCCTCCTGCCTGCTCCTTGGGACTGTGCAGCTGCTGTTATTCACAGAGGAGCTCAGAGTTATGAACCGGCTCGTCCTGGCAGCAGATCCGTGGCTGTACGGAGGGTGGAAAACAAGTGAAAAATAATTACATCTTCCCTAAAAACAAACACTATTTTTCGTATTCTCGGTGCGTTTTATGTGTATGTAAAGGACATTATGGCAAAATGAAAAAGACCCTCATAAAAATCCTTCTTGAAAAGTATTGTTGCTGACAGCCGTGACCTCTGTGAGTCTGCATGTTTACCCATAATTCATAATTAACAAAGACATTAGAACTGCCACTAGAGAATTCTGGGCTTTATTTCTTTCTAACTGGGCAGTACTAATGCTGGAAGTGCTCCCAATTCAGTGATTTAACATTTCAGGAAATCTTGGAGAGGCAGCAGAAGCCTCCTTATATAGTTCATACTCTGGGACTGTGGTTATACAGATATGGCTGAGATAATTATTCAGCTCTTGTTATTGCTATAGTTCTGCACCTGATCCCTGAGCCATTAGAGCACTCTGCAGGTTATTACAACTATCAAACATCAAGGTCTCTTTTCTAGTCTCTCGACTATGTGGTTATCATTTTACTTCTTTTAAATCCTCCATCTGCAGAGAAAGCTTCGATGCACTAACTTGGAGATCTGCTAACGCTTTTTTTTTATGACTTCCCAAATGAGGCCCTTTCCTTACCAGCACATTAACATAAAAATATGAACTTAGACTTTCTCTGCTGGTGTTATATTTATTTTTTTTCTGTCTTGTTCGTTTCTTCTTCAAGACCCTGAGTGCCTTCACTTCACTCTGGGTGGAGAAGGAGCACAGGGAGCTGGGGGTATTCAGAACCATAAAACCCCATTAAATCTCCCCAAATTTTAGTGTTTATTGGGATGGGTTAAATCAGTGGTGATTTTTAGCTGATGCACTTCTTAGCTTTACAGACATTTTTACCTCACTGCTGCTGTTCAAGCTGCATAAAAATTCAATGAAGATTGAATGGTACCTTCAAATGGGGCTTTGACTCTGTACTTAGAGATTCCTGATTTTGTGTGCTGAAGGTGGGCAGTCCCCAGGTAACGTTTAAGATGGGGAAGCTTGTCAGGAGAAAATCCTTGCTGCATGTGATAACATCACTTTATTGTCACCTGGCTTTCACTGATGACCTGAAACCAACCCCAAAAGTATGATCCAAATTGTGCAAATGTGAATAGCCCAGTCCTTTTAGGCATTAAGGGGGCAGGCATTCACTGGGATGATGCTATTTAGGATAATTTTGTGAAGCAGGAGCCTGGAGCAGACCTGTGTCAGCTGCATCATGGGGAAACCAGGAGCTAATGCTGCGTAATGCACGAGGGAGCTGGGCTTTGGGAAAGCTGTGTCTGCATGAGAGCAACCAAACTCCTGCAAAAGGATTCCAGCAGCACCAGGCTGAGGGGGAGCTCCTCCGCGCAGGGGCAGGGCAGTCGCAGACAGCGTGGAAAAAGGAGCAAACATATGCTCACCTTATTAATATTGCTGTGCTGTCCTCCCACAACGTGTTCCCTCAAATGGGCATTAGCTTTATGGGCAGAGCAGGAGGGTGTGGAACAGGAGAAAATAAAAACATCGTGTATGTGCTGGGTTTTGGGGTTTTTTTCCCTCCATTTTTTCACCACAGTGTGTAATTCAACAGATATATAATTTATGTTAGAGGAGTGAATGTATAATGCATGTTATGCTATTTTTAAAATCATAGATATTAGCGAGTGTCTCTGGAAAGCTGTGGGTTTATGGAAAGAAAGCAAAGGGTAATTATGCTGTGACTGGTGCTTTACGTGTTCTCTGGTAATTCTTAGTATTTTTACTGTCTCCTCTGCATGGCCTTGCATAAGAATAGCACTTTTGCACCAACTCTTTGTTAAGGTCTTTCAACAGCAACTTTTAATATTTTTGGCTTATAAATACCCATCATTTGCCAAATGTGTTTTATATTCTATTAGTGTGACATTAAAATAAACAGCCTTTACCCAAAGGTTGTTGAGAGAGATTTCAGTATTGTCTTACATTGAAAAAGCTCTCTGAAATATATCGAGATATATAAAGCAAGGATGTATCTGACCCGTGGAACTGGTCAAAAATTGTAAAAATACACAGAGTTTTAGATTTAAATCACCTATTAATATTTTTTTTCTATACTTTTGAGAGCTACCAGAAAAGACACCTTTTAATTTTCTTTTAAAGAGTTAAAATTACTGTGGCTGACAGATTGTAAGAGCACATTATTTGTGCACACAACTCCAACCAGCTACACTGCAGGCTTGCAGAGCCTTTCAACTTAAGGAGTTCTATTTAAAAAAAAAGAAGTAAACATTCTTATCTTTCAGGTGGCTCATATAAATCTGGCTAAATACACTGCACTGTCTGCAGAATTCCTCACCAACACAACTGATGAAAGCATGCAGCTAGGAAAATAAAGATAATTTACTTAGCTGAATATTACTGGCTTTCTTAAAGATAGATTAATTAGGAAGTAGGATCAAAACCGTTTAGAGCAGAAAGGAAAGGTGTTAGGAACAGCACTGAGGAGATAAGTGGTGTCACCCTTGATACAGGTCCTGTTGTTCTACACAGCTTTCTCTTGTTTAAAATCAATGTGTGCTTGCCACTTTAAAGCCAGAGTTCCAATTTCATGCAGACCTGCAAAAACTTGGACTTGCATCCTGGTGGGTTTTGGACAGATATAAGAATTGACTTTGACCTTAGGATGGAATAATCAGCACCTCGCTTTCATTAATCCTTGTCTTTAAATAATAATTACTAGATTGATGATATTTATTAACTTATAACTTGCTTTGGACTGTGAAATCACATCAATCAGAAAATGGGTCATGAACTAATTTTCAGGTATTTAATATTACACTGAGTGGAACCTTGTTATGCTGTTTCTTGTGAAAGGTGAATAATGGGAATTTGATAGAAATGGTTAATTATGCATTTTTACTTTATTTTGGGAACACATTGGAATGTCAGGGCTATGCCTGTGTTGACCTAACATAAGGCTTCTTCCTTCCCTGTGCCATCATCCCTTCATCACGTTTGGTGACACGGCTGGGAACGTCACCTCTTGGTGCTCTGCTACCTCTGGAACAAAGGTGACTTCACTTGAAAGGTTTTCCTTTCCAAGACAGAGTCACACATGGAATATGGCATTGTATGGATGGTCTTTTGGACCACCAGGACAGTTAAAGAGTAAATCCTTACTTTCCTGGTCTGAGAGTCTAACACTGAACCAGCAAACTTCAAATTAGAGGTAAATTGCATTGCTTAGGTTTCCATGTTTTTGTGGACTTAGGCACAATGGCACCTTGTTGTTGCACAGGTAGATATCATACACTGAAAGGAAAAATATACAGATGTTTTATAGAACCATATTCTGTGTTATTCAGAATTGTATCAGCTTTCCTGTCAGTTGTACAGGTGCTCTTGATTGCTGGATTAAGCCTGGTATTTCTCAGTTCAAGAAAGCAACAAGTTTTAATATCTAGTGCTAGGAGGTACCTACTTTACTGCACAGAAACTCTTCAGAAGACCTGTCTTGCTGGTGCTTTTCCCAATGGATGAGTGTGTGAATGTTGGTAAAATCAGAGTGCAAGGGAAATGTTTCAGGCTGTTAAGCAAAAGTTAAGTGAATACATAGCAAAGCAGTGTTTATATATATTTATCCTTCCATGTATCCCATCTCTGGTCCTGGGGTTTGAGCCACGTTGTCATATGGGGCTGCACTCATTGCCACGTACATCACAAAACCAAATGAAAAACTTGGCTGCATCCTTCACTTGCTCCACAACTTTTGTTTGCAGCTAATATTTTATGTAAACTCACCCTCTACCTGTGTCTTGAGTAGTTGGGTAACAGTGGATGGTGCCTCAGTTCTTGATTTCTATTGCAGTCATACCTTGATGTCTATTGTTTGCCTCATCTTTCTGATGGATTAGGAGCAACACTTTTTTTTTCCCCACAGAAAATAGGTTTTAAAGAAGTGAGGTTAGATTTTAATTTGTATTCTTGCATAGTAGTCACTTGCTAATGTCAAAAGTCTCTATTCTGTTCTTTTAATGCATGCACGTCACTAGTGGTTAAGTGTGAAGTGATATATCATTTTCCATTTCAAAAGCATTGATCTAAGTCTCCTTCACTGCGAGGGTTTTCTTCTTTTTTTTCTTTTTGTCTTAAATAAACCTAAGTGAAGCAGTGTAACACTGCAGGTCAGTCCTGTAGGACCACTCTGGTCTCGGTGTAACTGCTGCTGCTGAGTCTGGAAACTCACTGGCACAGCATTGCAAAGTGACTCTGCAGGGGCTGGATGACTTCCAGCCAGCAGTGAACCACAGCCAAGAAATGCCAATATGGATAATGCAAACAAGAGAGATTTGGGGCATATTTCGATTTAACCATCTGATTTAATTGACAGAATAAATGCACCTGTCATCGGGTAATATTCTTGTGATTAGTTTTGGCTGTGCTGATGAAACGATGTTAAAAGAATGTCAGAACAACCTGTCCTGGGACTCCTACAGGCAGTTTCAAGCTAAGGAAGGTCAGTTTTCAACTAGATAAAAGATTTAGAATTATTTCTTCTCTCTTTGTGGTTGCACGTGTGTTTTACTGAGACACAGAACGATTTGTCTTGCATGTTCTCCTTCTGCAGCCATGACAAAAAGGGTCCGTGAGTCTAAACAAACACACTTCAGTGAAATCTTGGTTTTCCCAGGCTTTGTTGAGGCCATTCTGTGTCTGGAAGGAGATGCATTCCTAAGGGCACTCTTTGCCTATTTGTACATTGTCATTCAGAATCGGTGGCCTTTGTGGAAATGGCACCTCTTCTAAGAGGAGTGGTGCCAGAGCCCTTTGCATCCCATTTCCCTCATCCCAAGGAAAAGAGTGCAGCCCTGAGGCCACAGCCACCTTCAGGTGATCTCTGCTCCAGGAAGCAGGAGCTGGCTGTGAGCAACAGAGCCTCCTTTTGGCTGGGGCAGGTGACATTTCTGAGCTTTATCAGTGGATATAAAGGTAGGACATGGGTTAATCAAAATTTTATTTATGATTACTGCCTGTGATGGGGTGTCTGTAGGTGCAAGCTGTGGACAAGGCCCATTTTGTTGGTGTGTGACGAGGCAAAACTGTTTGCAAAGGCAAACTGGCAAGATGGACAAAGGTTTGGAGAAAAGACAGGTGAGGGTTTCCATTTTATGGGGGAACTGTTCTCCTGGAGGGGAAAAGGTCCTGAGAAGGGATTCCACCTCCTCCATGAGCAGTTTAGCAGGATCTGCAGCTTGTCCATGGTACCTGCTGCAGGGATTCAGGGTGCCACGTGCACGAAGGGGCTGTGACCACATGGCTGCACATCCCTCGGTGCAGATGGAGCTGCAGCTGTCCCTGCTGCAAAGGGGAACAGTGAGGACAAGGCAGTTGGGTGCCTTGCCAGAGGTCACAGCTGAGGTCTGTGCCAGCTCAGGCAATGAATCTAAATTCCTTCAGGCCCAGAGCCTTACCTACAAAACTCTGCTCCCATTAACAGAGAAATAATGTTTTGGTTCGGCACCACATTTCTAGTGGTGTTTAATCCTCATTTTGGTGTGCTTAAGAGCCTCAAGGTGATATTTATTGCTTTTAAGTGAGGATGTTATACTAAAAAGGGCATTTTAATGACAAACCTTATTTTTGAAAACCTGACTGTACAGCCAGCACAGGCTCCCTCATGGGCAGAAGCACAGGCCACCCAAAACTGCTCCAGGGAAGTTACACATTTGGACACCCACTTTTGGGGAAAGGGAAGAACTCCTGCATCTGCTTCTCACTGGGATGGCTGAAGTAGTAGTGCCAGACAGGGATTTTGGACTAGATAAATTAATTCAGCATTTGAATATGTTTCTGTGCTGAGATATAATTTGTGAAAAAACAAATTGGTTCTGATTGACAAGTTACAAATGGAGAGGGAGGGAAATTTAAGTGAACTTTCTCAAGAACAGGATTGCAGAGCCAAAGTGGAACAAAATGTAAAATATATTTCTTTTGACTAAAGTTTTGTTGGTTTTATTTTTCCTAAGTCCACGTGAATGAGGGTGAAGGGGTGGAACTTGTCCTATGGAGAGGTATCCCATAGATTTAGATGCCATCAAATTCCATTGCAGTTCCATGTTGAGTGGGGTTTGAGACCACCCTGCTTTATTGCAGAGCTGTGAGTCTCATTTAGAGGGCAGAATTGCTGGACAGTGCTCTTGAAGGTGCTCAGTTTTCTCTTTGTCACTTTTCCATGCATAAACACACATTACCTTCCAGATAGCACCCAAATATCCCTTGAGTGCCACGCAGTTAACCATGAAATCTGGGGTCACACAAGGTTTCACCCTCACATTTTGAATAAAGTTTTGATTTCAACCCATTTAGACACTAAAACAAGCCAGTGAATGAGCAGTCACTGGAGTATGCTCAGCCTGCTGCCACCAGTGGGATGCTGCACGTGCTGGGTCAGTCACACCAGAGGAAAAAACAGCTTTTGATGATCAGGGTGATGTTTAAAATAATTTTTGAGTTCCATTTGGGGTTCTGTTAAAGGAGTCTGCCAGTGTTCCATCAAACAAACTGCTCCTTTTAGGAAGCTTGTTTTAACACTTTATTTTCCATGATGCTGCCTCCCATTGTATGACCACTTACAGAGGATTGGAAATATTCAATCTGAGGGATGTTTTCTTCTAATTTACATGAGAAGAATATTTATCAGGTGTAATTGTATTGATTTCAGGGACAGCATGTAAGGCAGGGGCTCTAAGACTTCATAACAACTCAGAAAAATGGGTCTGTGCATATTTTAGACTTCAGTTTGTCAGATTAAACACATTAAAATTCTATGAGAGAAGAAACACTAAAATATCACTGTAAAATTAATTCAGCAGATTGTGCCATGGACAAGGCTCACAGGAAGAGAGGGGAGAAGGCAAAAACAAGTTTGGAACTTCCATGTGGTTGGAAGTGTGGCTGCTTTAACTCCTTCACCTTGAGCTTTGAAAATAAAATTTTAGGTTATCATGAGAAATGGAGATGCTCAGGAGACTGAGCAATGTATGGTATTATTTAGAAATATGTTGTAACTTGTAAGCCTGGGAAGTTGGGGTTTTTTTTCAGTAGTCTTAGAAGGAATTGGCATTAAAGAGAAGAGTACCTTAATTTGCTTTTGAAAGTAGAGCTGTTCAGCAAATAACATGCAGATGCTTTTTCTGGTTTCTCTCTGTCTAGTTTTTTACATTCTATAAATGATAAACTGAAGCTTTGATGGAAAAGTTCTATTTCTGCACTGTCCCAGCTATAAGTTTCAGCAGACTCGAGTAGATGTGTCCAAGGTAACAGCAGCTCCCTCCAGCTTTGAAGCACCCTTGAAGCAAGTGCTGCAAGTGCCATTAAAGCAAAAATGTGTCTGCCTGATGGATGGGGGGGGTCTCATCACTTCCCTGGAGGGGTTTCCTTTGCTTCCCCTATTTCTTCCTTTTCTCTATTGGTGTGAGCAACTCCTGTGCAGCCCCTGAGTAGGTGGAGAGGGGGAATTCAGCTCCCCGTGTGTGCAGGTGTGGGATGGAGCTGGGCTGGGAAGACTCGGGGAGGGTGGAGCAGTTGTGTGGCTGCTGCTCCACACCTGGCACAGCATCACCTTCCCAGGGCTGGTGGCAGGGGAGGGCTCTGAGGAAACCTGGGGAGCTGGGAGAACCTTTTTCTGCTGGAGGAAAAACCCAGAGCATTTGGTGAAGGAAAAGAGAAGTTGAAGCGATATCTATTTTATTCAATTCTATCTCTATGGAGGGCATAGGAAAAACAAAGTGACTTTTGATCCCAAGAAGCAGAGTATAGCACAGAGTGAATGGGTTCAGAATCTCTTGAGCTAATGAGCAGTGCGCCTGCTGTCCTGGAGGTGGCTTTGGCACTGTCTTAATATTAATTCCCACTTTCCATCCAGCTATCCCACCGCATCATTAAATCTCCCAGGAAATGCAAATACACATTGCCTGTCATTATTCAATGAGAATATTGTTTAACATTTGCAGTGTATACACAACCCATTATAAAACTCAGTGGTGCATGCTCAGAAGCAAAATGTATTACTGTAGATATCAGTAGATAACTATTTATAATTAATCCTGTAGGAATAGCAGTTCTAACAGTTAGAAACATCTAAACTAAATGGAGGGTGAAAATGCCTGAAGTTATTTCCATGGCTGTTTAGGTTACTGGTTTGGTCATTTCAGGGTCAGCCTTCATTCAGACAGCAAGACAAGTGAGCTGGAATTCACAGCCCAGCAAATAGTAAATATTCAACGAGGGGCTGAGTCTTATGCTGTGATCTAATTTTGGTGTTTTGAATAAAAGACATTCTGTTTAGGTTTGCACGACTGTATAGGTAAAGCTGGGGTGGTTTTTTTTGCGGAATACCCTGTGATAGAAAGAGTCTGGCTGAGTTCCAGTTTAAGGCTAAACCAGCCCTGCAGAAGTGCCTGTCACAGGGGTTTCAATCAGTTCTTCCAGAGGAAGAATTTTTAATTCTCCTTAATATTCACATCATCAGTTGGGGAGAGCCCTCATTTCCGTCTATTAGCGTGGCTTCCACCTGTAGGACATGAAAAATGATCTGAGTTGAGTTCATCAGTGCTCTTCCTGAGAAATGACTCCATAATCCATTTTTAGGGGGACAATACCTTACATTAATGACATTACTGGTCATTCTGCCTCTAATACCTCTCCTGTCACCTCTCTTCTGTCCCTTCCTGGTCTCTACCACAGCCCATTTTCTCCTCTGCTCAGTGTCCATATGCAAAGCACTGGCCTTTTACACCTGATGACTGAGAATTCCCCAGACAGAGCTAAGTGACCTTTCTTAAAAGTGTGGGGTGTTTCTGAGAAATAAACTGCATAAAAGGCAAATTATCAACCCCAAAATACAGTAAAATATTGCTGCATGTGAGACTGGGGCAGGAGCTGTTCCTGTAGCCCTGGGCTGAGGGTCCAAGTTATATATAAAATATAAAAATATATGTAAACCATCCATTTATTAAATATGGTTAGGGGTTTTGTTGGGATTTTTTTTTTTTTTTTTAAGGTTCTTGTTTCTAAGCTGATTTACTTCCTGGCCATTTGTGGTCGATTACTCAGACTTAACATTTCTCTGTGTTACTCTCTCTCTCTCTTAATGTAAATAATAATTCTTCAATTTAAACTTGAAACATATCAGGGCTGTGACCACCATTTGCTGTCAATTTCTGGAGTGTTAAGACAGAACTCCAGGCTTAGCCTAAAAGCCTTTTAAGACCTAGAGGAGAAACCACAAATGAAAAATAAGTTAAACTCTTACATATCACTACTGCATTGGAAAATATTAGTGTAGCAGTAAACTGAAAAAGATGGCAAAATGATTTTTCACTGAATCAATTAGGCTGGAAAAAACCTTGGAGATAATTGAGTCCTGCCCCTGGCTGAACACCACCTTGTCAACCAGACCCTGGCACTAAATGCCACATCCAGGCTTTCCCTAAACACCTCCAGGGTCCACACGTCCCTGGGCAGCCCCTTCCAATGTTTAACAACCCTTTGTCTGAAGGAATTCCTCCTGAAGTCCAGAATGTTGTGTTGGAGATCTAAATCCTACAACATATGATGATCACATGGAGATTTGTCTTGAATATGCCCCAGGAACTCAAAGCTGTGCTCAATATTCAGTATTGTGTTATTAATTAGACTTATGTGAGCTGCTTAAGTTAATGTATGTGGGTTTAGAGTTTAAAAATACAAAATCCCAGTAGTTAGGAATATGCTACTGTGACAACTCGTCTTTCAGACTGAATACTCCAAATCACAGTGAAATCATGGATAGAAAATGGGTATCACATGTATTTGCTGGGATGGGAGTGGAGAAAGATGATGTACTTCATCCAATAGACATTTGTCCTCCATGGAAGCAGACAGTTTGAAAAAAATGATATGCAGAAATTATTAAAACTAAAAGAACATAATTTGGGTTGCAGAGCGATCCAGTGAAAGATATTGTCTACATTTATTTTTATGATGACAACAATTTCTTTTAAAAAGCTAACAGTAGCTAACTAGCTCCATTTGTAGCTACAATCAGAACAGTACATTTTCCTTATTAAGCTCCTTATTGTTTGTACATATTGAGAAGAAAAAAATCAGACAATCCAGGGTTTCTTGTTGGCATGAATTCTTCCTTCCCAGCTGCTTGTGCTGCTGTTTGCAGAGGCAGAATCCCAGTCCCACCCTGCACACCCCTTTGGATAGAACTGAGCCTCAGAGGGCTGCACTGAGGTTTGACTGAAAACCTTTTTTTGTAGTGGAAAAATGTAGTAACAGTCATCATTTTGGTGACACTGAGCTCCCCATCAGCTGGTTTCAAAGATAAGAGGATGATGGCAAATTCTAATAATAAATGCCACATCTTTTTCCCCACTTCTGTCTGCATGCGAGTTCAACAAGTGGCTTGTTTAAAAACCAATATATTAACTTCTTACTTGTTTCAAACAAAACATAACTGATTACTCAAAGCAGGAAGCTGCAAGAAAAGAAATTATCTTGGAAATCCCTAAATCCTTGCCCACTGACCTTTGGTGTGCACCAGGCTCTGGAGAACCTTGCCAAAACCTCACAATCTGTCCAAGTCATGTACAGCATCCCAGGAAAAATTCCTTCCTGTTTTGCTTTTGAACTGCCAAACTTTTCTAGAAAAAGCTGAAATCTGAATGCACAAATGGGCTCAGCAGTAACTCAGCACTCTCCTTTAATGCAGATTGTCCCGCTTTAAAGGCTCCAATACAGGAATCCAAGCTGAGAAAGGGGAAGATGTGGTGCAGTGTTTTTACTTTGGCAAAAACGGTAATAAAAATGAAAGTATTTCCTATCCTTAAACCTGTACTGAAAGAAAAATATTCCTAATAATGGCAACGGTTTTATGTAAGCTGTACCTGATGTACTTTTGGAAAATACAGCTCATAGAAGTCGTGATTCCCCCCTCACCAGCAATCAACCATCTGATCCCACTCAACTGCCTAAAGCACACCTTAAACCTATTTATTTCCACGGCTCAGAAAAGGCAACAAGAACAATTTATTTGACTGAGTTAATATAAATGATTCCATTACAGTTTTGGTGCCCTGAAGGATGGCACACAGGGGCTTTGTATGACCTTTCCTTTAATGTTCCAGTAGTTTGGAAGTGCCATTAAGAAGTGATCAGTGGGAATTGTCTTAAGGATGCCACCCACCCTTCTAAGAAAGATGAGCAGTGAGACCCGACCTTAAGGTTTGATTTGAATTTTAAAATGGGACTGCCAGATAAGCAAAGCTCTACATACAAAACCCACCCCCCCCAAAATAACAAACCCACAAACCTCAATTCCCTCAGGGGAAAAAAAAAAAAAAAAAAAGAAAAATGAAAGCAAAAAAGAAAAGGAAAAAAAGAGAAAAAAAAAAAGCAATTGGTCCTGTTGTAATTCAGATCTCATAATAACAAATGTAATACTAGAAAACAGAATATCTCATTTTGGAATCAGCTTCCATGGTTACAAATGCTCTAAACTGATGTTGAAGATAGACCAAACATGTAGTTAATGTTACACCCATCATCATACGATTAACATTTTCCTGATATTATTAGTGTAACTCTTAGGTATTTTTTCCTCTTGCTGTCATTCATATTAAATTATGTTCTCACTTCCCTGCCTTTAGTAGCTAACTTTGTACTCTGAAAACAATTTATTATGCCAGCAGAGCAAAGCTGATGGATCTGTGTGCAGGACAGACTCCATAGCGTTCATGTCAATTATATTATATTAGAGCTTTCCATTAATTTTTTCTTCCAACTTCATGAAACACTAGAAGGCAGATTCATCGTTCCCTGATGTAATTGTATTGATTTCAGTGGTGCTATTACCAAGGGAAAGAGCAATAAATGACAGCAAATTCTGGCCCCAGAGTTTTGCCAGCCTGAACTTTCCAGTTCCAGCAAAGTTGCTGGACACGATTGTTATTATTTGTTTATTTATAGCCCTTTTCTTCCAGTGATCACAATATTCTGTGACTTCTGTCATTAAGCAAATTGTGTAATCCTGTTGGATGTTAGTTTTCAGTAATTCAGCATTTAGTTTAGAATGACAATCTCATTTTGTCAGGAAATCTGTGTTACATTGCACAAGCCATTTATATTCCAAAGTATCTTCTTATTAGACTATCTCAGATGTGATGTGCCTTCCTCTCTCGTGTAATCCTGTTACAAACACTCTCTACATTAAAATACTTTCTCATGCAAATTATTTCGATCCCTACAAGAAATTTCTTACCAGGGAGATGAGCTGTAGTGGCATCTCATTGTTCAGTTTTGTCTATGATTGACACCAATTTTAATATAAATAGCAGAATTCTTTATTATCAATAGCTGCTTTATTTGTTTTAGAATAACTGCATAATTATGAATGAGGTGCTCTGATAATATTTTTTTTCCTGTTTGCTGTTGCACTAGGGGAGTTGGTGGTGAAGTATGATTTTTACTTAGTTTTTCTGGTGTAGGATCAATGTCTCCTGCTGCAATTACTGATCTCCAGATACATTGACTAGGGCTGTAAATAGCACATTGGGTTAACTTGCAGTATCCATTTAGTCAAAAAATACAATAACAGATATTGGTGTATTGGGAAAAGTGATCTGCAACTGTGCAGGTGGACTGACTAAAGATTAGAATAGAAGGAATAATTGGATTTTTTGGCTTATAACTTTCAGGGCTTTACAAGTACAGAAACCAGCCATCTCTAAAGAGTGTAGGCTGCTGCCCTCTTGGCTTGATGTGAAGGTCACTGTGGTGGGCAGAGTGACTCCAGCATTGCTCTCTGCCTCTGCACATCTTGATGTGGGAGATTTGGAGTAAAATACATGACTTTTGTAGCACTGAGAAATCTCCTTGTATAGCAGAGGGCGGAAAATGTGGCACTGTACAACACCCACGTGGAGAGCTGCTGGTGGAATGGGTTTGCTGCCTCTGCAAACTTCCGCTCCTCTAAAACACCAGCAATCCTGTGGAGGAACTCGGAGAAGGTGTCAGCACTTCTCGGTGAGCAGGAGCTGCGGGCAGGTTCCTGTTTTCCATCTGTGCAGCCCACTCTAAATGGAGCTATTAAGTCAAAAACAAACAAACCAAAGCCTCAAAACTGATCAAGTAGATTTCAGGCAATGCTGGTGTGGAAAAAGAGTTCCAGTATCAGGTGTTTCATTTCCAAACGCAGTGCAAGGGGAAAAAAAAAAAAAAGCTAAAAAAAATCTTTGCAACCATCTAATAAAAGTGAAGATGGAAAAAATTGCCTGAAAGTAGAGTCAAAACACCAGGTAAGAGGAGAATCACGAACAGACAAAAATGCTGCAAATTCCATACAACATCTGAGAGGCGATTACAGTGTCAGGACAATGGAATCATACACTGAAAATGGTGTTTAAACTGCATTCTGGAAACATTATTGCTATGCTGTAGTTATATTTAACAGGAAAGTTTTTATTTTATTTTTGCATGCATCCTAAGCGTGAGATGAATGTATGTATAAAAAATGAAGAGAGTATCTAAAAATGTGCTTTAAAAATATTACAATGGCACATATATTTAAAAAAAAATAAATCACTGGTTCCTATTTTTTGAAAAATGGAATGTTTAGGGTATGATAAATGGTAATACAACTTTTCATTTTTGCTAGCCCAGTTATATACCAACTGAAGACTTCATATAAATAGTTGAGGTGGATGGCCTGTGGATATTGTACACAAATAAGCTTTCTTAAAATATCTCTTCGCCATCATCGGTGATGCCTACTTAGAATAAACTGACCTCCAGGCTTTTAGTACTGCAACTGAAATGGAATTTTTTTTAATTTACTTCTGAGGAAAAAAAAAAAAGAACCCAACAAATTTCAGCCTTCAGATCATTGTTATTACATGAGGAATGTTTGCTGCGTGAAATACATTCACAGATGGTCCCTAAACATAAGCAGCACATACTGTGTATACAAGATAAGTCATTCTTTAGTTTCTCTGGGTTTTCACATTTAACCTGTTAGGGGGGAAAAAAAAAAGGAAGGATGCCAGAAAAGAAATCTCTCTCCCTGTTCAGATGCTACAGCCCAAATGATCCTTTGTGCAGCGGCTCCTCCAGTGCTGCTGTCTGACTCCTCGGCTCCCAAGGCTTTGGAAAGAAATGTAGCTGGTTTAATCAAAGCTCAGTGACAAACTTACAGTTATGCATGATTTTAGAATTTCTTTTATTAGGACATTCGCTTTATCTTGTCCAGGCCACTGTGATACCCACCAGAGGTCAGAGACCTTGTGCAGACTCCAGAGACCGATGGCCAGGAAAGCAGGATTCTGCTCATTGTCTTCCCAGCAGTTCTTGTCATTTTATGCCAATCAGACACCTTCAGAGAATTACACTGATTTCTTGGAGATATTTGTGAAGTACTCTTCAGAATGTGCCCCATCAGGCATAGGTGGTGACAGGGAAATGCAGAGCATTGGTGTTTTGTGGGCAATAGCAATTACATTTTATCTGCTCTGGGGGTGCCTTTCACACACCCAACAGAACTACGGGGATGCTGAAAATTTACACACAAACCAATCAGAAGGAACGGTGGGAGCTGTTGAGCACAGCCATCACCTTTGTCTCGGGCAATCCTGAACAGCCAATTCCTGAAGGCTGGGAAAAGAAGTTGGGGGAATAAGCACGTCCACGTGCCGCATGTTTGTCGGCTGTCCGAAGGAAACTCTGGTTGGTGCCTGGCTGTGTGTGAGCCTGGTGGGGAAATGCAGGCACCACTCTGGGAGCACTGAGGAGAGGAGAGCACATGCAGACGAGTCATTCTTTGGTTAAACTATAGCCGTAACCATAGCCGCTCCCTTTTCCCCACTGGCATTAGTCCTCTATTCACTCTGCATCCCGGGAGGTAATGGATGCACTGATGGAGAACAGAGCTCTCACACAAAAGGCACTGGCTCACAGTCTTATCTCTGGGCTCTCTTTTCAGGTTGCTTTTGGATCCTGTGAAGTTTATTAGCTATTAATTTCTGTTTTACATAATTTTATTTCTTCTTATAGCTGCTTAAAGGTATAAAGGTGGGGATATTTTTCATTTAGTGCATTAAAATCAAGTTCTACATAACCACTTCAAAAGAGAAATTGAATGAGGTTGTGTTACTAAGCAAGAAATCAAATTTAGATAGACATAAATCTAGAGGGGAAAAATTAACCAGCAAACCTAAGTGGATTTCTTCTTTATGTGAGTTTACTTGGAATCAAATGTATAGCCCTTCATGCAAGTTCTGTGAGGAGGGGATCAGCTCCCAAACTTCATATTTGCACCCATGGGTGAGGCTCTGCACTAGATCAGTAACGATGAATGAACCAGTTGTGTAGCAACTATTTACCCAGACCTACAGCTGAAACTGGAGCTAATCCTTAATTTGAGCTTTTCAAAAGTAGGGGGAAAAAAACCTTGTGTGTTTTAAAAATACTTCTGCATTTTTCTTAGCTCTGCACCTTGTGATTTCCCAGAGGAGTGGAGGCAGGAATGCTGAAAACACAGTAGGAAATACTAACTTTATACCTAAGAAATGTATTTTGGATTGCATTAAAGGTCTTGTTCTTTCTGGATTGTCAACCCAGATCTGCAGGCACCCAGAGTTTCCAAGTCTGTAGATAAAAGTCTGTGTTTGTGAGAAGTACTCAGTGTTTTTCTGGCTAGAATTAAAGGCCAAACTTTTCTCCATCACTATACACCTTGAGATAGGGATCTCTTCTTTTTTGTTACAGCTTTATTAAATAATCTATTTGTAAAAAGACTCCTGATTTGCAACTCTCACGTAGAGCTCACTCTTCCTCCACTCCACAAAGTCACAAAAGCACATTCTTGATTGACTGCATTCAGCTGGATTAATCTCCTGTTTAAACCTGAAGAAAGGGTGTTGCTGGGTCAGAGCCTTGGCAAGTCTGTGAGGCAACTGGGTGAGCAAGGGCTGAAAGAGAGGGTACAACACAGGCTCTTCAGCTTGGGATTTGAAAGTTGGAGGTGCTGCAATTTGTGTTCATTAAAATGTCTTGGTGGATGTCACTATCATATAATACTGGAGGGAAGGAGGTGGAGATGGGTGGTTTGGTTTGCTTTAATTAGAGAACATGAAGTTGACTTCTGGCTTTGGGGGAGACGAGATGCATGGGCTGAAAACAAAGCACATGATCTTGCTGAGTGCTGGTGAGACAGTCTAGACAGATTTATATGGATGCTCGAGAAAGCTTTAAGCAAGCAGGCTGCTCCTGTTCTGATGTGTCATATATATTAATATTCTTTTACTTTCTGGCTCTTGATGATTTGAGTATGTGGCTCTCAGAACAATCATATTTTGCCTTATAAAGTGTAAACAGCGTTAAAAATTACTGTTGCAAAATGGGAGGCACCAAGTCTCTAAAAGATGTAGGGACCTGCATTTCTAAAGCCAACGCAAGAAGGAAACGGTTGCTGGCTTTGTTATGGTGTAGAAAATACAACTTAATATTGAATACTCATCAATCTGTGCAATGCTTAGAATGTCCCAGATTATGTTAAGTCAAACAAAACCTCTCTTTGCTAACACTTTTTCTTATTTCCTTGCACACTGTTTTGCTCTATTGTGCATTGAAGCTGAGGGAAGGCAACCTCTTTTGTGAGGACTAAGTGGGCTCTGCTGTTTCGGTTTGCGTGATGTAAATCAATATATGTGTTCAGAACCTTTCCAGCTAAGGGTATGGCTTTCTCTCCAGCATAGCTTTTGTGACATGGAATTAGAAAATGCCTTTTCCCTTCACTTTTATTGTACGTGTTCCTCTGTAGAGTAGTCATTCTGTTCCACATTTCCAGAAGAATTTGGGTCATTGTTTACTTGTGGCTTCATTAAAGAACGTCCAGTAGGTAACAATTTCCATCGTCAACCTTTGAATATCAAACACACTATTATAATAGTCTTTGAAAGCACTGCATGGAGCACAGAAACCTGAGAGACGCCTGAGCAGCTCTAGTCAAGTTATAAAAAGAGCACTACCATGGCTGCCTGAACAGAAGGAACGTGTGGGGAGATCGAGGGCATTGCCATGACAATTCCGACCGGCGGCTCTTTGTTCTCCTTGCGTTCTGACTTAGACTTTCTTCTTCCAACATCAGGAGCAAATGATGATTAGGAGAAGCCGTGCTTGTTGTGGAGAATACATGGCCAAACACCTCTTCTTCTGTTTGTTGGAGCTACAAAATACGTGGTCAATGGAGTCTAATTTGAATGAAATTTTATGGGCTCACAGAGGTTGGTGTGAAGTAAGGAATGCTCTACTTTGACCTCTGTAGCCTCTCTACAGAGAGCTTAATAGAGAAAATGTTTTAAATTACAGTATGTTCCAATTATTGTACATTTATGGGACGGTGTGAGCTCCCTCTACGGGCTAATTTAACGTCTGCAAATTCCAATAATTCTTTCTTGTAACAAAGCCTCTGTGTAGCCTCGTGGATAAGGTGCCTGCCTAAGGTTTCTGAGGTTGTGCTCTTTTGAGCGTGTGCAAGATGGCTGCCACAAAAGTGTTTGAAGCTGCCGCGTTTGAAGCTGCCGCGTGTGTTTGAAGCTGCCGCATTTGAAGCTGCCAGGTTTGAAGCTGCCGCGTGTGTTTGAAGCCGGCGCGTTTGATGTTGCTGAGTACGTTTGTAAATTTGAGGCAGACTTTAATATTGTTAGACGGTAGGGGAGTCCTTTTCAACCTTTTTTCATTTTTCACTTGAACTTTTAAAAAGTTTTATTTTAACTTTTTTTTAAACTATTTTAACTACTTATGTCAGCTGAGGAATGCTGTGATTCACAGCCATTATTGTAAGGAGGCTGTTATGTATTTTTAGTGCTGCTGGGACCATAGGAATTTTTGAGTGACTTTGACTGCAGACAACAATGTGGAGAATAATCCTGACTGTGAAAAGTGCTGTTGGGGCTGCAGAAAAGTACAGAATAATTTTGACCAAGGGCAGTCATGGCTTCTCTGAGAAGAAATACAAGTATGCCTGGGTGTGGAATTGCGGGTTGCTGAGACTGGGAGGAAAAAAAATTGCTGGAAAGAGAAGGTGAAGCTTTGTAGAGGATTGACAGCCTGTTCAGTTAGCTAGGAGCTACAGGTTTGGAAAAAAAATTCTGATGGGACTCCAGAGGAGCCTTCAATGATGCTGGGAGGGAAGAACTTGGGCTGTTTGAACAGTAGGGGAAAAGCATAAATAGTGCCGTTTGTTGAAAGCTATGAACCACCAGAAATATTAGGAAGGAAATGCTGAATGCATTTGCTGAGAATTGTGAGGTATAGTTTGTTTCTTCTGCAGGAGAATTGTTCTGTAATGTTATGTTATTTAGGAATGCAATTTTTCAAGTCTAAAAACCGGCCAAGACTTGGAGTGGGGCTGGCAAGTCATTCTCTGTTGGGTGGGAGAGGGAGAGTTTTTCTAAGTTAGCTGAACACTGAGTTTTACATGATCAAGCAGCATCTTACTGTGCCTGTGAAAGTGGAGGTTGGATGAAACCTTGAGGTTCCCACGATGTGGGTGTTCCTCAAATAGGACCCATTTGCTGTCACTGAACCACAGGTGCTGACTTGTGCTGGTGGTCACCTCTTCATTGGGACCTCAGTGCTCCACCCAAACGATCTGCGCTTCCTGCTTTCTGGAGGTCCTTCCCTGTCACTCCTCCAGACCTGGAGCATCCCTTCCTGCTGAGCTTTGTCACTGTCCTGGAGACCCTCTGGACACCCTGTTGGCTCTGGTACTCTTTGGAGTGCTCCGAGATGGATTTTGTAGCTGCTCCATGAACATGTTCCTTTTTTTACCATATCTCTCCATCATTTGCCGCATGGAATTCTTGGCTCAAGATTGGGATCTGGGAGCCTATGCCTCAGATAACTGGCAACAAGAGGTTGAGATCACAGATTATTTTGTTTATAGTGCTGAATCTCCCTCAGATTAAATCATCACCTTTTAATTTTTCTAGCCTCGTCTCCTCTGTTCTGGTGATTCTTTGTTCATATGTGCTCATTTTATCACCAGAGCTGCTAACATGGAGCATTGTTTTGTATGGAATTGCACAAGTGATGAAATGATGAAAAAATGATGTGGTACATGGCAGAGTTGGGTAACTGTTGATGACTTGACTTCTCTGGGAAGGTTTCACTTAGGGATTTTTAATATCTCTACAATAAAAGGCACTGAATGGATCTGATTGATACTGTTTGTGATAAGGTGCTGGCTTCCTGATTTTTCTACAGGCATTTCTCATTATTTCCTTATTTTAGAATATTTGTTATGTTTGTTCCACTTACAGTGTTGTTTTTACTCTATCTAGTTTATCAAACACATAATGAAATGAACTTCAGTGTTTTCTTTGCTGATTACACAGACTTTTCATTACTTTGAGGCACTTTTTTAGCTAAACCAAAGTAGCCTCTCTGCCCTGTCTGGTAAAAGTCTGAGGAGCTCAGCTGAATTTCCAGTGCTAGAGCCTGGCCCCTCTTGTTGGCTTTTACATAGCTTTGGAGCAGTATTTGGTCTTGACTATCCATAAACTTCCTCCCATAATTTCAGTTAGATATATGGCACCTTGTGATCTTAATAACAAATCAGACGTAATGAGTAACCTCCTCACTTTCATTTTCCTTCTAATAAAGTTTTTAATTGAGTATCATCAACCTAAACTGCATGTTTGGATGATTTTTAAAATAATTTTGTATCTGACTTTGGTGTGGTTGCTTCTGTCTTTCTGTTTGTCTTCCAGGTTTGGTAAATCAGGTGGTTATTTCCTTTTTGTACAGTGTTGTTAATAGAAAATTTATTGCCATTCATTCTGAGCTTTAAATACCTTCCTTGTTAGTATTTTGGGTGTTTTCTCTGTGGGTTTTTTGCTCCGTCCTTTCCAATCTGTTACACTCCCTTCGTTTTGCCATGGCTCTTGTTAATTTGAAGTGGAATTTACCTCTAACTTGTGTATCAGTGCATCCTGCCATCAAGTTCAGCTCCATCCTCCTGCTCTTAACTCAGCAGTGTTATTATTCCTGGTGATTTTGCTGAAACCTCCGAGCAGCTTCTTCACCTAAGAGCTTCTCACGGGTGTAAATTAATTAGAATGTTATCCAAAGCAAGACCATGGCATGAGCTCGAGATAAAATGTCTTGACTTTGCTGAACCAAAGTCAGGAAATTTCAGGCAACTCCTCAATGATTAATTAAAATTAAAGTGTGAGCCCTGATAATATACAACTTCTCTGTTCCTGAAATTTGTTATATTTTTTAGCCCTTTGCCTATATCTATATCATTAGGTTTTAAAGTACCTAAAGCTATTTGAAACAGCAATGGCTTGGTTTTCCTTTCATTTGTGATCCTGAAATGTGCTTATGTTAAATGAAGTTGGTGTTACTGTGCTGATTTATAAAACAGCACTGATAATCAATCTTAGGCATCTCAGTTTATATTAAAATTCTACAATATTTAGTCATTTTGTTGAAAATATTTGTGGAAATAGTGATATAAAAATGAACACTTCACTGTGCACAGTGCATTTTTTCAAATTATCAGACATAGTCTGTCTAGTCACTGATTTTTTTGCCTTTTCCTGGTGGAATCCTAGCAATTTGTGATATTACTAGTATATAGTTGTACTTAAAAGCTAGGATACTAGTTATACTTAATTATAGATAATTATATTCTGCTCCTCAGTCACATACAAAAGCTTTCCAATGAGTAAGAATATGTGAAGGGTCTCTCTTATTGTTCCTTCCCCTCTATTGTGTGGTTCGTGCACAAATGGGATCATAAGGAATGGGGATATGGTGTTTGCTTCTCCTGAATTCTGCCTTACTTTTAGCTGAATTCATATTTTGCATCTCTTGATCTACCCTTTTTTTATTTTTTTTTCAAGAAAATTGTCATTCGACAGCAGTTGCATGGCTGTAGTTGAAAATTATTTATGTTACTGTTTCTCAGATTCTTGGCTTCCTTTTGTTTTGCAACTTCTGTGGTTGAGCAGAGAACATGTTCCCAGTTAGATGTGCTTCCAGCTAGTCAAACACAGTCCAGCTCCCTTTCAAACTGTGATGCCTAAAATTCAGCTGGAAAATCCATACTTGGCTGGAGTGACCTGTTCTGGAAAACACTGAACTCTGAGGTGCCCAAGAATTGGCAGATGATTGACACTTTGAAAGGACACCACACATGCACAGTTGGGAATGCACCTTTTAGAGCTGGACTTTAGGCACCTTGATTTGAAAACATCAACCTTTGTTTCTTTCTAAATAAGCCCAGCCTATGTTTGGCACTGCACATTCCTTTTCCCAAGAGCTAAACAGCCCAAGTGTAGCCAGGAGAAAGTGTGACATCTGGGAAATGGAATTAATGGGATATTTCTTTTTCTTTGTTTAGCTATGAAAATTCATCCCAGGCTTATGTCCACCCTTCCACATTTCTTCATTTTGTGCCTGTGGAATTTTGATCTCTGAAAGGAGAAATGGAAAGTTTTTTGTTTAGCCGGAGAGCAAATGTATTGCAGGGTAAGATTGCTCAAATGTGCATGGTTCACCTATTAGTATATCATACTTAGCCTTTGTAGAACAACTAAAAATTTGCAAAGTTTGGATTATTGTGAACATAAAGGCAATCTGTTACAAAAATAAGCACTTTTTAGTGTACAATCAGCCAGATTTGGGGTTGAAGTGGTGACACAGTGATTTGCTATCCCAGGGTTAATCCATCCAGTTTCACTCACCTGATTTGGTTCAAACTTAGGGCGTTCTTTATTTTGTTCCCTGACCAGAGGACACAGAAGTGCCATTTCTGTTGATAGCAAAAGACATGAACAAACCCAGTTGATATAATAATGCAAAGACTCTCCAGTGCTGTTTTGGTTTCTTCCTATTCTTTATTTGGCTACTTCTCCTTCATGAAGATGTATTTTTCTTATGCACACCTGTATGTGCTTGTTAACAAGTTATTTATACTCAAGCAAAACATTTTCTACTGTGTGGTCATTATTTTTTTATTAATTAATTATGCCCTGCAGAGTAATTCCGTCCAGGAGAGAAAACAGCCACGTGATTTTTATGAGTGGTCAAATACACTTGAAAACTGACTTGCAGAATTAAATTCATGTTGCACAAATAGTGGGAAAGGTTTACTTTATTAAAAGTGCAGGGAAAGCAAGGGAGTGTTAAGCAATTGGATAATTTCTTTGCTATATTTAAGTCTACCTGTCCTTCTGTTTCACAATAAGGATAACTGAATAACAATGCAGATGATCAATCAAGAGGAGTCTTTTGCCAGCTGAAATCCTTAACACTGGTCTGTGGGGGTCCCCTTGCTCCCTAAAAGGTTTTGGGGGTTTTTTTGGCATCATACACAGATGTGTCTTTGCTCTGCCCCCTGAAAATCCAGCAAAGAGAAATCAGCCAAGCAGCAACACACTGGAGTGTGGGGTTAGATTTCCTGTGTTCACCTTTCCCCACTCTTGCTGATCTTACTCTGCCCCAGTACACAAAATAGAAAAAAACTGGAGTGAGTGGGATGGCAGGTGAGCCCTCAAGGAGGGGCAGGGGTTTGTTTTCCATGCACTGCAGTGTTTCCCTCCCACAGCAAGTCAAAGCACACACCCAGCAAGCAGCATTTTCCACCTGAATTTCCAGCATTGAGACACCAGAATTTCCAGCATTAAGACACTTGAATTTCCAGCATTAAGACACACTCGTGAGCTTCTCTGTGCTTGCCAGATATTTATCTCTGAGAAGGAGCAGGATCTTTACCATCCACAAGGGTTCTGTGCTTGTGCAGAGCTGGTGTCTCCCACCAGGAAACCTCCTGATTCACCAGCAGTGAAAGGGAAGGGGGATATACATGACATTCCTGTCTCTGGCCCAGGATTTCCAATAAGCAGCTTTAATCCCTGCACTGTGCACGGGAAAAGCAAGAATAGGTGGTGTTGTTTATGGTCTGTGAGCAGGCACCGCAGTGAGATTGGTACGGCAACACTTTTCCCCCTTGAATAATAAAGTTCTGCACATGAAGGGAAATTTCAGCATTAATGTAGAACCTTTTCTTTAAGCTCCGGGACTACATTATGCATCCATATCTTGGGCCCAATAAAATGAATGGATCCTTTTAGTTTTCCTACTGTTACAGGTTTAAAACAGGCGAAGTCTTCTATTTTTTCTACTGCAATTTAATCCAATTTTAATATTCCCCAGATAATAGTGAAATAACCAATTCTGTCCGATTCTGCCTTAGATAAAAGCATCAGCATGTTTGGAACATAAACCTTATTTTACCTTTTGTTGAGCTGCCCAATTTAGTAAGAGCGATTCAGTGCTGCATCTTAAGTGTAGTATGACTTAGAACACTGGAAGCTGCCTGGAATGTGAAAAAAGGGAATAATTTATATTTAATTGGTCTAAACCTACCTTTCCTAGGTCAATAAGAAGAGGAAAATCAGCAGCATTAATCAAGATAAAATTATCAGCTGATTAATCAGTGTTCTAATTACTGCATGGTTCTTTCCCTTTTCAGTTTTAATTACTAAACTTCATTGTCTTTTCCATATGGCCATCATGCATTCACAGTACACTTTTTCTCCTGGTGAGATCATTAATATAAAAAATGTACATTCAAGACATTACTGAAGATATAAGAAATTGCTACTGCCTACTAAGAAATTACCAAGGAAGCTGCAAATCAGCCATAGGTTATACAGGAAAAGTCTAATAAATCTACTAACACTTAAGAAAATAGATACAGTAGAAATGCAATTATGATTATCAAATCAACCTTTGTCCTAAAGTGAGTTTTGCCAGTCTTATTTCATCAAATCTGCCTCTTGGTTGGGTCGGAAACCAATCAAAATCTGATTTAAATTGGCAGAATACAGCGGAGACCTCTTAAATTCACAGGGCTAACGCTGACCACACAAATACTCTCTTAGCACATTCTCTTTAGCAGAATGTTCCTTCTTGCTAAGGCCCAAGTCCTCAAAGTTGTTTAAGTACTTCCAACTGATTTCAGTAGATATTAGATATCTAAACATCTTCCAAGAATTTAATCTCAAATAAATAAATCGACCATGGATTGGTAGAAGTGTCTTGACTTATTTAGTCTCTATGCAAGTCATAAGGAGAATGAAGAGTTGGGCATTGGCCTTTAATGTTGTTTTTTGAGTAAGAAAGGGGGTTAGAAGAGTCCACAGCAGAAGGGAGTTTCTGCTGAAATCTCAACATCTCATGGTGTGTCAGTCTGCAATCTCTCTCACAGCTGCCTTTCTAGAGAAGTCACAAACTTAACACAAAGAACAGGATGTGTTCTTGGGATTGTGTGGAAGGTGCACCAGTCAGCAGGCCAGCACCTGTGGAATGAAGTGAGGAACTCTGAGTTCCCTGGGTGCTGCTTCAGCAGTGAGAGCACCTGGTTCTGTATACTTGGGAAACACACAGCACAGTCTTGCATCATTTGAATTTTTTGATGAATGCCTTAAAGCGTTTCCACTGCCTGGAACCTGGCAGGTTCTCTATGTGGTCTGCAACTCTTGCATCCTTCAGTATGCTCTTCATCCTTGATGGAAATGGTGGATTTCCACCATCCAGCTTCCAACAGTCTTCTCATTTAAAAAAAAAAAAATTCCGTGTCCTTGCCTTTTTACTTTTAAAATCAGGTTTTCCTGAGAAGTAGTCGCACCAGTTATTTAGTTAGCCGATTAGTAATTGAAAGCCTAGTTTGGAAATTGTACAAGTTTCCTATGAATATTCATAAAAAATAATTAACTTGGCTTCTGATTTAGAACCCAACAAAATTTTTTTTTTTTTTTTTTTTTTTTTTTTTTTTTTGATAGATGAGTTAATTATATGCCGAGGTCTAGTTGCTGGGGTTGCTTTCCTAAGTGGTGATTGACTAACTGCTGCTGGTGACAATAATCCCGGGCTGCGGAGGCTTTTTTTGTGTGCTTTGCTTTGGGCTGAGGTTTTTTTGTTTGTGTGTGCGTGTGTCTTTCCCAACGCTGCTCTGCAGCTGGAGGTGGCACGTGGCCACCACCCTGCGAAGGACGTGGGTGCCCTGACGCAAAGTCCCGTCCCTGCTGGACCCGCTCTGTCTTGTTTTCCTCCCCAAAGCCCTTGGAAAGGAACATTGCGAGAGGCAGATCCCCGCAGGACTCTCATGAAAATCCGTGATATGGTCAAATCTCTGCCGCCCCAAAGCAACTCGCTGGCTTTTCCAAGGGGACCGAGGAGGCTGCTCAGCCCTCCCGAGCCTGGATGGGGCAGCTGGCCTTCCTTTGCCTGGGGCAAACAGTGAGAACACCTTGGGATGGGCTGCCCGGGGAGCTGGTGGAGTCCTTGGGATGGGCTGCCCAGGGAGCTGGTGGAGTCCTTGGGATGGGCTGCCCAGGGAGCTGGTGGAGTCCTTGGGATGGGCTGTCCAGGGAGCTGGTGGACTCTCCATCCCTGGAACTGTTTAAGGAAAGCCTGGACGTGGCACTCAGTGGCGATCGGTGCCAGCCTGGACGCGCTGCTCTCTGAGTCCCTTTCCAACGCAGCCGCCTGTGTGGTTGTATGAGGCCAAAGCCAATTCCCCCCTTGGAGAGTCGCACAACCCGGCCCAAGGACACGGGTGCGGAGCCGCGGTGCCGGCCGGGGACAGCGCGGGGACAGAGCTCCGCTCCCCCAGCGCTGCCGCGGCCCGGTCGCGGAGCAACGCTGCCATCTAGTGCCACCCGCGCCCTCCCCGCCTCTCGGGCTCGCCGTTCTCCTCTCTCTTTTTTTCTTTTTTTTTTTTTTTTTTTCTAAAAGGTTTTTATCCCGTCAAGGAAAAACCGGCTCTTGGAAAACAACCAACTCAGTTGGAACTCGGAGATAATAATCAGTTTCTCTGGGCTTGTGAAATTGGCTCATTAAGCGTGCTTTTTAACAGAAAATATTGGAAGCGATTAAGTCTGCTTTAGTGAGTGGGCATGAAATGGCCAACCTTCGGCCACCCACAGCTCCTAGGTGCCTGGCGTCGTTTTATGCATGCAGCGTAATGTCTTTACTTGAAGTGCTGTTTATTCATCACCTGCTTATTTATCTCTTTGCATTTGGCAGGCACATCGATCAATGTTAAACTGTCACACAAGGTTATTTTTCTTTTACATAACAGTAGAGGCCTAAGGTAGTGGCATATTAAAAGTAATAACTTTCTAACTTGTAGCTCGAGATGACAGCGCCATTTGTACCTGAATATATTATAGCTAGAAATTCGGGAAAAAATAGGAAAAAAAAAAAAAAAAAAAAAAAAAAAGAAAAGGGGAAAAATATTAAAGAAGTTAAAAAAATGGATGATGTCTGTTAAGAATTAATGTTCTTCCAAGGTCAGAGGCTGGGAGCCAGCATTCCCTGAGTTGCTATAATTGCATGCGTGTGTGTTGTGAATGTGTCTGGTGAATGGCTCTCCACCACACAACAGATCCACCTCTGACCCGTCGGGATTAACTTCAGACCTTAACATCCCCGATAAACTCACAGGGAGACTCCTCTGCACATGCTGTTCACCACCCAACCTGATTTATCCCGTGACAATCAGGTGGTTCTGCCTAGAAGTGGATTGATTCATCCCAATGTGTGGATCCAGATGCTCGTGTCCCTGTCATGGTTGTGCTGCAGTCACCTGGAAGGCAGGCCATGCCCAGGGAAAACTCGAGTTGAATAAACAGGGAGGGCTGTAGTTATCAACAACCGTGCGCAGCCATCTGAAAAACAGCAAAAAAGTCAATGTGGAAGTAAGTCTTTTCATTCTAGTTTCTCTCACCCTCACACCCCCCTTTTCTTTTTTTGGTTCTAGTATTCTGTTGCTTTCAAACACTGCCCAGCTTTGATAGACTTCCTGTCTTGGCACAGGGCCAGGCAAGCTTTCTCTGTACAAACAGGTTTTCTTTTTATTTTTGGTCCAGCCTAAAAATGCCTACAGATAGAAGAATGTCAGATCTTTTTAGTGTTGAATTTCAAAGCGGTCCTTAGAATTCTTTCCTCCCCTTGATCTCGTCTTTGGATTGCAGCTTGGACTCGCTCTCTGTTTCTAAATATAAGCCATGGACCGTGGCTTTCTAATAAAATGCTTTGATAGGCTTGTGTACATGGGAATGAAGCGTGGGGCTGTGGTGGGCTCTGTGTCAGCAGCCCCGTTGGTGCTGACTTGCAGCACCACTGCTCTCCCAGCACTGCACACGGTGCTGCCAAAGCACCCTGGCTCACAAGTGGCAATGGAGAGAGGCAAGCACTAAAGGAAGCAAGGCCGTGAAATGCACTTCATGCAGATGGCATCTTGCTTTCTGGGTTGAATTTATCGTTGAGCCTGGTCTATCTTTGGATCTGTTAATTCATGTATTCATTCCTGCTCTTGGGCAGACACTTCTGTTTTATCTCATGAAGTGCAAACCTGGAAGGGAAGGAGGGGGAAGCTCGTCCATTAAAAAAAAGCAGCACCTCCACATGTCTATGCTCCTGGATCAATATTTGCATCAAAGTGGTTTAAATGTATGTGGCTCTAGGGCTGTCCATTCTTTCAACCTGACCTGCAGCATTGATTAGGGCTAGTAGAAAGAAGGGAAAATAGCAAAACCAGTAAGAAAAAAATAAAAAAAAAAAAAAAAAAAAGCCAGGAATGTCACTGTGACTGCTGAGAAAGAAGCACTTAAAGTGCTCCCATCATTTGTATGACCTCAGCAATCCCCTTAGTTAGACACTGCCCCTCTTCACCACCCACATGTGGCACTTGTGGTTCATTTGATCGTATTTCTGAGAATAACAAAGAGTATTTCAGATTTTATCTGAACAAAGGTGAAACTTCCTTGTTTGGGATGTATGAGTTACCTCTATTCGGGATAAAATATTTACACTGATTTTTTTTTTTTTTTAATTGCTACTTTGCTCTCTACTTGTACATCCTAATTCCTGGAAGGCACAGAAAGTTTGTGATGTGGATAAAAATTAATTTCTACGTGTTTTCTTCCTCCATTAAGACTGCGAGCCCTTCCCTGCACTCCTTGGACATTACACATGCAGGGAGTGAAAGGCAATTTACACCCGAAGAGATTCTTATCTCAAGACGAGCACTGTTAAAGCAAAGCTGCAGGACTGACCCTCGAATTTTACTAAAGGAAACATTTTGCTCTTTTTGTTGGTTTTCCTAAAGTATCTTCCCAATTCATTTTGAAGCAATAGAAATTGAAATCACTGAGAGAGAGGTCTTTTGGTGAAATCTTGGCTTTATTTAAATTGGGTTTACCAGGTCCAGGATTCCCCTCGAAGGCTTTGGTTTTCTGTGCCTGCTGGGATTGGATGGTGTCTTGTGATGAGATCAGGGCTTACCTTTTCCCCCCTTTTTTCTGTTTTTGTTTTTAATGTATAGACTAGCTTGTTTACATTTGTGTTGCAGTGGATAAATTTGAAAAGGCAAGTTACAGTCTTGGATCTACGTTTCTTTCTCTTTGGTCTCAAATAGACTTTTGGTATTGAATTCTCTGGATGTAGGATCAGCCTTTAAACTTTGACCTGCATGTGTGATTGCTTAGGCAACAGCTAATTTTGAAGCAGAAAAGATTTAAGATCAGCTTTTTTGAGATGACTGCGATTTTTGATGAAGAGAAACAGAAAGACACAATGACAGAACATAGCATAATACATAAAACTGAGAGAAAAAAAAATGACAGCTAAGAAATTTATCATGTAAACAAAGAAGTCCAGCCTATTGAACGGAATAAAATTGAATAAATAGAATGATCTCTCCTCCATGCTCTGCAACTCCTCGGCTGGCAAAGCACTTAGCACCTACTCAGATTAAGCTGCATGAATACAATAGTATTAAGTTAGCCTCACTAAAGGGGACTTCCAGTATTAAGAGTGATCAAAGGATTTTAGCAAGACAGGCTTGCCCACAACCATAAAGGTCTCCTAATAAAGTAGAACTGAGCAATTAATTTACTTGACAGAATGTCTGTGAGCAGTTTGCAATATCTCTGTATTTATTTGTTATTCAGAGTAACTTGGGGTTTTTGGGGAACATTTACCCACAGAATCAGTCGTGAGTGGGATTCCGTGGGGATTCCATTCCTGATGTGTTAAATTTGGGCTGGGTTGGTTACAGCTAATTGGTCATTTCAGTCAGAGGGAGAAGCAGAAAATTAGCATGTCTAAGACATTTGCCCAAATGTTAAACCACTGTTGGCCCCATAAACCTTGCCTGCGGCACTTGGCATTTATTGTCCATTCCACTTGTCTCACTTCACGTGCCTCCCAGACATAATTTAGGGCACTGGCTGCCAGTAGCCCTGTCCTAAAACTAATATACAGCTCCCCATAAAACAGTTCTTTCCTGACCTGGCATCGGTACCTCCTATGTTTGTTGTCTTACAGGATTTTATTATCCCCAAGGATAATGGCTCCTGCAAAATGGCTGGGGATTTCATGGCTGTCATGGCAAACACAGGTTTGGAACATGTGCTTTATATCTAAGGCAGATGGGCCAATGTGCTGTGCTTTGGGGGCTGGGAGGAGAAATTATGGCTCTAGGCCTTTCCCTCCTCCAGGCACTGGGTTTGGGTGATATCACTCAGCCTTTGGAGATTCTAGTGATTCCAGCTTGGCTTCAGGTGTGCCCTGAAGTTCAAAATATTTTTTTTTTCTGGTCGCATTATATTATCAGCAGCCTGGAGAGATGCAGGGACTGGGAGCACTGGAGATCTCAAGGTGTTAATGGCCAACCAGTTCTGAGCTATTTTTATCTGAAGCCCAACTTTGTCGCTGTGCAGCATTTTTAATTCATGTTATTTGGCCATGCACAGCGGGTGTGAGCACTTCTGTGCAAGAATGCACAGCAAGGAGGCTGCAGGCATAATAACCTCCATAATTTTATCCAGTCTAGTTCACCAAAGTTCTCTTTTGAGGCAAAGTACCAGCTTTCCTTAAAGCTATGGTTAGCTCTTAGCAACTTAGCTTTTAGAGGAAGTCTTGCTAATATTCCTCCATGTCCTTCCTATTTTTTCTCCCTTCTCCTCCCTGAATTATTTCCTCTCTGACAGCCCCATGGCAAGTGAACATTTCATTTTGGTGTATCCCATGGAATAAGTTTTAGGATAAATGCTTCTGTGCTTGCATGGTGGTTATGGAGAGTAAAGAGAACATTTAAGGGTAGAACTACTACAATGAATTCATTGATTTGTCAAGAGGCTGTGTTTTCAGTCACCTACCTTGTAACACCTCTTATAATTAGGTCACTTACGTAAAAATGGATATGAGTTTCTAATGTTAGACAGGCAAGCTCTGCAGCGTTGGCTCAGGTCCATTCCCATGCACAGGAGAGGTTGCTGTGTGCGTTACGTTCTCTGGCTCTGTGTTCTAACGTGTCCCTGCCTCTTGTGCAACAGGGCTGTCCCACTTAATGTGCCAATTCAGCTCCCTGCCTCTAGTGTGACACAGGATTCCAGAGCTGTCATTTACATTTCCTTAAAGTATGCCTAATTTCTAATTAAGCACTAAAAGAAGGAACAGTTTTATCAAACTCAGAAATCTCACCCCTGCTTTTGGTGTAAGCATTTAACAAACTCCGTGCTCAGCAATAATGATGTTTGAGAAACACAAAAAGGAAATTGCATTGTAAAGTTCCATTACAAAGAAAATCCGGTAGAAGTGCCAGGTGAGAGGGTCTCTATTTCCAAGTCAATGTGTCATGTGGACTTGTGGACTTTCAAAGATCAGATTAATGTGCAGAAACTCAGTATCTGTCTTGTGCAACCATCTGAGATTCTGCTGGGCAAATATGGTATGATACGTCAACTCCAGTTACAGTTGGCTACAACCTGCTCTTTGGAAATCTGCTGCATTGTGTGGGCCAGACTGATCTTCAGTTTAACACTGCAAATAATACTGGAAAAGCTTACCCAAAGGATGTGGAGCCTTAAATGATGCTGAACACTTCCCTGAAAGCAATGCTCTAGGCAAACCCAACACTCCACTGTTTGATACAAGGTTTTCTGTGTAAAACCACTGCCCAGAGTTGCAGAAGATTTTACCTTGGGTAGTCGGTGGCTCCTTCCATCCCTCATGCCTGTGGCTCCAAGGGTGTGCACAGAAGCTCCCAGGAGCACGAGTGGCAGCTGCAGGTGGGGGCCTGCATTTGCAGGAATGCAGAGACTTGCCAAGTATTTGTACCCCAGGGGGTCTGAGACAACCTAAGGGTTGTCAGAGGGTTGACAACCTGTTTGCTCAGCCCCACCAAAGCAGCATCTTGCTGCTTGTGTGCTGCTCGCCCTGCACGTACAGGGGTACCTAACCTCCTGCCCGTGCCAAAATCTTCCAAACAATACTGAGCCCTGGCTCAACAAATTGTCCTTTAGGCAAGGAAGATGTCAGCAAGCTGGCTGGCATCCAGGAGGGCCAAATCCTGTCCACAGAATACCCTGGGGCTGTCTGAAGTGCACACCTTTACCAGTTGGGATAAGGGAACTCTGGGAAGGGTTTTGTCTATGCAGAGCAACTGTCCATACAATCAGCAGTGGCCAAGTATGAACTCTCTGTGCTGAATGAGTGGATGCACAAACCAATTAAAAACAGATAATATCATTTTATGACATAAATGAGAAGGGAAGAACATCAACCTGTAAGACAGAACTCTCTTCAGACATGTGCCTGTATCATCTCCATTCCAAGAAAGCCTTGATCCCTCTCTCTGATGCACAGCTTGCCTTTATGTACTTTGGATACATCTAAACTAAGCAATTTGAATATTTTCTTGATGCTGGCTCAGCCCTACGGACAGGTTTCAGCACCCCCAGGTAAAACTGAAGCTCCAGTCCTTGTGGAGCCCTAGACATGCTGGTTTTACTCATGGGACTTCTTCATCAGCCCTGGACATGTGGCTAAAGCCCAGTCTAAGGCCTTGAACAAGGCACAGTGACCCAGTACTTCCCAACTAGGATTTTTAAAGATTTTTGAGACCACAATTTGGCAGCAGGATGAGGAGCTCCATGTCCCTCTTTGCTTTTGGGAAAACCTACCTGTAGAAAAGGTGCAGCACTTCTGTTCTTGCACAGTGGCTAAAAGGGTAACTTAAATGTTGGCTTTTTGACTTTAGTGGGTACTTGCTAATGCAGAGCCATGTGAGGCAAAAGCAATCAAGCACATAAGTAATTCAGGCTGATTTACTCCTATTTAAACAATTCTTGATTGAAGCTGGGAACAGACAAACATGAAGAGATGTGTCTGATGATTCTGAACTGCTGAAAGTGCTCATTTCACCTCTGCTTCCACTAACCCAATACTTCCATTGGATATCTTTGTCATGGAACAGGAGAAGGTGATTCCCTTTCTCCTCCTGTATTTGTTGAACATAATTCTTGTTGATTTTTTCAGTTATATACGTGCATTGAAAGTGAGACAAGAGTCCTTAAGAAACTAAAAATAGTCCATATAATGATCTCAATGGGAGGGAGATTATCAAATTGAGGAGGAAAAAGTGTAGGGATTCAAGTACTGTAAAGCCATGTTAAGAGTCACTCCATGTACTTTGGAGTACATATACCTAAATTCTCTGTAGAAAGACCAAAATGTACCTCAGCAAGGCCTCACTCAGCTGTTCTAATCTCCTCACAGTTGTGTTCAGAGAAATTGACTTTAAATAAATCTAAGGAGGAATGTAGATAAATAATATTTAACATGGGGATTTAACAAAATATATAAGAATTTAGGAACCTTAATTCCTCTGGAAACAGATGCATATCATCATCTTCACATGCCTAAGCTACACGCCCTTAGGCTGTGAATGTCAAATACCCCTTTATCTTCCAGCACTCTGGTGTACAAATAAAGATGTTTCTATATCAATTCCAATTTCAGGAGAAGGACAAATGCTGACTGAATATGAGCCGGGGGTTCCAGATATTAGGGTGGTGCCCATTAGCCAAGAGGGAGCTAGGATGTGATATTAGCTGTTTTCAATAAAAACCACACAGAGCAAAACACACGCCCATGTAACAAGTCTCCATTGACCTTAGCAAAGCTTCTGATTCTCTCAGACTTCCAGCTCTGTGAAAATTATTGGCAATATTTCCCAACTCCTGGATGTCCAGAGAAGTTTGTGAAATTATCTGTCATCTGCACAATGGTGTGCTGGATAGAGACTGGGGCTGGCACTCTGCTGGATCCATTTGTAATAGCAAAAGGAGTCAAGCAAAAGGTATATTTTGGCACAGACTGTTCTTTGGACTGTTCTTTGTAGTAATGATTGATGATGCCACTAGAGACATGATGCCAGGAATATTTATTAAATTTTGAACATCTGGCAAGCTCTTTAACCTGAGCAGATTGAAGGCCTCCACAGCACTGAAGGAGAAGGTTATATGTGAACTCCTCTGAGCAGGTGGTTGTGCTTTCGTTGCACACACTATAGAAGACCTCTAGTTCACGACCAACAAATTTGCTGTGGCAGCTGAAGTCCACAGATTTATCGTCCGTCAGAAGAAAAGCAAGGTTGCGCACTAGTCCAAAGCTGGAAAAGCATCTGCAAGATATAGAATCAGCATATTAGTGTGGGTAATGGATTTAATTTATTTTTAAGAGACTATCAGATGTCTAAGAAATCATGTGCAGAATTAAAAATACATGTTTTGCATGTGAGATTGCATCCTAAATTGACACATGCATGGTATCCCACAGAATACCAGACTTAGTGTTTATTTTGCTGTAGTAATTTCCACATTAGTCTGTGCCTGTGAAACATGGACATGTCATTGCTGGCACATCAAAGAGCTGGAAAAATTCCATCACCAGCACCTTCGAGCTATTATGCATATCAAGTTGTAGGATAAGAATCACAAATAACAAGATTTTGCAAAGAGATTGCACAAACACCATTGAAGCAATTATTATTATAATAGCACTATTTTGCTGGACTGGACATGTCCTCTGTATTTAGGACACAAAGCTCCCACAGTCTGTGTTGCACAGTAAACTTACGACAGGCAGCAGATCAGAAGTCAGGAAAAGGAGAGGCATTTGTCCAGAAAAAATCACTCCCTGGTTGCCACACAGATGCCATCATTTGGGAAACTCAGCATCAGCTATTAATATGGAGTACTACAGTGTAAAGTGAGACATGTTGGTCAATGGAGCTGAAAAATGATTCACAACTCCAAAGTTGTGAATAATTTTGCCCTTGTTGAACATCTGTGATTAAATCACAGTCTCTTTAGCTGTGGTGTACTAAATTCAATCCCAAAATAAACCAAATCGTCGCTGAGGAACATTTAGGCATCATTCTCTCCCTGTCCAAGGGATGATGAAGTTCTACTTCAGGAAACCATCAGGAGAACGATGTTGGACACAGCACTGGGTGCTGGTGATGCTGCCCTCTGTCCAGCCCATGGGATTCAGGCAGGTGTGGCTCTGCTAATGGAGTGGAAATCGGGAGAGGGCGAATTGGGCTGAAAGAGAAGGAACCCTCGTGCGATGCTAAAAAAGTTCCACAGCGGCCAAAAAGAGAAGGCACAGGCTCAGCTTCCATTCTGGAAACACTGCCAGTGATTAAGCCTGGCTCCAGGAGAATGCATTTTCCTTTGCACAGCTCTCTGAGAAGGCATGGGAAGTTCACGGGGAATAGAGACTCCTCAGATCCCAGAGAAGTGCACAGAGGAGTGAGCTGGAGGCTTTGCAACTTTGTGGAAGTTCCCTGTGGATCAGGATTTCTTCCCATTCCCCCCATTCCAGAGCTCCCTACAAGAGGCCCGCTGTGCACAGGCCTCCTCCCCAGCAAACAAAGGGACAGACGTTCAGGGGGGTTGTTCCCTCCTGCTTCCTTAATATGCAAACTTATAATAAAAAGGAGATTGGAGGGAAGGAAATAATCAGATCAACTGCTGTCATTTCCATTTAATTGCTGTGTTTGCCATTTCAGCAGCCAGCACTGAAATGTGCTCAAGGCACTGGGAGAGAGGCGGCCTTTGGTTCAGCAGTTGTTCTTTAAACAGGAGTTATTCAAATCCCAACCAAAGTGGCAGGAGCTCCGGGGGAGCTGCTGCACTAAACAGGTCAAAGGAAGAGCACAAAGCACATCTCCGAGTTTAGGACGTGGTGGTAATAAATGTAAACAAGCCAATTAGAATATATTGTTTGCTGAAATGAAACTTCAAAAGCCAGGCTGCTTGTACACGACCTATAGGAAATGAACTGGAAGCAGCTCAGTGTGTGTAAAATTGATAGGCAGTTTTTATCTCACTATCCTTTTTATCTAGAGCATCTGAAATTCAGTAAATATATTCGCTTGTCCTACTTTTGAGAGTAATTTTTCATCACATTTTCAGTAATTGGATATCACATATTTTATGGTCTTACTCTGTATCGTTGGAATAGCCAAAAAAAGGAATAAAATGATAAATTGAATTACTTTAGGTTGGGCAGCTTTTATGGGAAAGTGAGATAGACTGGATGCCTTAGGTGTATTCCTCTTGACCATGTTTGAAAACTTTTAGGCTAGTAAAAATCCCAGTCATTGGCATGCAGTATTTCACCTCTGAAAAAAGATACTGTTTACTGAAAGGAAAAAAAATCAACAGTGTTTTGGTGTAAAACCTGTCTGGATTTTTAATGAAATATTGGAAGGAGGAAATACTTTTGTCCTGGCAAGACCTCAAGGGTGCTTTTCTTAATTTCTTAGTTCATTTTGTTCTCTTATCTAAAGTATGTAAAAGGGATTTTGTATTTCAGTTATGAAAATGTGCATATTTTATGCCACAAAAGAGAACCTTTTTTTCCTTTCCTTTTTTCCCCCCCTCCCTTTTGGTAAATATTCTTTCAGAAGAAACACAATCGATGTAGTCAGAGCTAACAAGCAGATGGATGTATTTGAATGCCATTATCTTATGTACAATGATATTATCTCTTTCATGAAAAATTCAGCAGTTTGGGCTGCTTTAGTCAAGGAGAAGGAGGAAGTAGGGAAGAAAAAATAGTGAGAAAAACATGATCAGACTTGGAATCCCTGAGGGGGTCACATTGCATCATTTAGCAGGAGAATAACCAATGCAGAAGGAGCAAAGTTGGTGGAGTTGCTGTCTGCTCTCCTTATGGCGTTCTTGGCTCCAAGCTCTCTTCAAGCCCTGCAGCTGTAGGTGGGCAGCTCTTGGGCCTGCTAAAGCATCACACCATGACATTTTTATCATCAGTCTAGGAGAAGAAAATAAATTTGCTAACAGAATATAGTTGGCAGGCTAATACTGCCTTGTCACATTCCAGACATCTCCAGGTCTGGCCTGAGCCAGGGGAAACAAGAACGAGGGCCAAGAAGTTCATGATGGACATGTTATATGAAGAACAGAAATGCATGAAAAGGGGGGGAGGCTTCTCTGCAGCAGAATTTGGGTAGACCTGGTGATTTCAGAAATGGGAGTACTTGTGCCTATGAAACACTTCCCACCTGATAGGTGCAAGGCTCTGTTTCTGTAAAATCTAATCTTAATTCTCTCTGAGGCCTTTAACATTTTATATCCTTTTATTGAAAAAAAAACCCCAGGATTAAAACCAGCACTGTTGAGGCAGAGAGTTGTGCCCTGTTCTCAGGTATCTGGTAACAAAACCACTTGTATGCAAAGATTTAGGTTTTGCTGTCTCTGGGAATGGTGTGTGGGAATGATTCCCACTGGTGGGAATTGGTTCTTGTGGCATTTTCTGCTCCCCAAACCCTTCCCCTGTGTGCCTGCCTCCGTGCTGGTTGCACTTGGAGGTGTCAGTGTCACTGCACAGTTTTCAGGGGGGAGCTGGCTGCAGAAATTTTAGTAATTTCACAGCGACCCATTGATGTGCAATGGAAGAGTCACTGTTCTCCGCAGTTGTGCTCCCCTAATCCTACAGGATGAGGTGATTTGGTAAATTAAATCAATTTTTACTTGCTTGCCCAGTAGAGTGATGGCCCTGAAGCAAGGGGTGTGTCCTCCAGAAGCACCCTGTCACCAAAGGGTCACCCCTCCTCAGGGCATCCATCCCGTTTCACTCGGCCACATTTGTGGCACTGTGGAATTCAGCTTTGTTTACACCAAAGGAAAGAAAAATTCAGGGAAATGAATAATTGAGAAAAGGCATTATGCAAACAGTGCAACTTCTTTGGGGTTCTGGCTGTGTCACGGAATGTCTTAATGATAAATGTTTATGAAAATGATTTCCATGAGTGACCAGGTAGATTGACTGAGCTTTCTGTAGCCGAGGTTGTGGGAAGAGATGTGCAAACCCAAACTGGACCTTCGAAAGTCCTTGCCCAATATATGATGTTTGCACCCACTCATGCTGCCTTTTTCATGGTGACTTGCCCAGGTTCAGAACACGTAAAATTAAGATTTATTTTGCTGTAAGGTCTTGAATGTCGTTGAAATGTTCTGATTATTAAATGGTTTCTCTTTGTTTGCATTTTTTTTTAAAGAGTACATCAGGCTTAAGTAGAAAGGTTTTCTTAGGCAACCTTAAAATTATTATGTCTAATCAGGATTTTTTTTCCTCCCCAAAATGCTGAGTTACTCAAATCCTGTGTCATGTCCCTTTAGAAAAATAAAAGTGTTAGTTAGGAAAATATTCAGGTCATTCCTATAAAAATAACCTCCATTTTTCTTTTTGATGAAATGGGGTCTGTTGAAAGTGCTGGCATTTGGTGGGCTGAAAGAAAAAGTAGGACTGAAAAAATATTTAATCTAAGTTGTAAAGGAGCTTGGAACCACACCACAAGCATCATAATTAACTTTAATAATTATAAATGTAAATGCAGACAAGCCACAAGGTTTTAATGGTGTGCCACATGCTTCTGCTAATTATTTTAGAGTTTGGACACATTCAGTGCCAGCTAATTATAAACCCTGCTATGGAAATCATCTGTTTATATTAGACTTATTGATCTCTAGTGCTTAAGCAATATGAAAAGGGAAATCTACAATGCCGTACCATCTGCTTTGTATTCCTAATTGCTTTTAAAGAATCAAATATATAAATAGTCAGCTTTTTATATGCTGGGCTTCAAACTCATTCAAGAAACATGTTCTGCAAATCTAAGCGAGCAAGGGAAAGAGGGAGCATTAATAATTTCCCCTCCATCTTTTGCCATCCTGGGGTCTCTGCAGTTCATTGACCTCAACACGGAAGAACAAAACCTGCATCTCCCACAAGCCCCACATATTGGTCAAGCCAGCTGAGAAGTTGTGCAGTTTATCATTTACATCTTTTAATTGCACATTTTCTTTTACTCCTTGCCATCAAACACACCTTATGGCCATGAACATTTCTTGTTATTCCACTTAATGGATACACAAGAAGAGGGGAAGGGAAATTAATGTTCAAACTAACGATCACGTCCTCTGGGAAGTATTTGGCTTTATGGCAGATTAAGCCTGTTGGGCTGCATGATGGGCATTTTTTTGGGGGAGAGGATGTAGACTTTGATATAGTTTTTTCTTTCTCTCTCTCTTTTTTTTTTTTTTAGAAGTAGCACTATTATGTATTTTACAGTCATTTCTTTGTAAAATTGCTGATTTTCATGCCATATAAAATAACTGTTTTCAGTGCTTTAGCTGCTTGCAGTGTCACTTTTACTGGGATAGGTTCTTTTGTTAGATATTTACTGTTCTGCGACCCTTTGTTGTGGTTTAACCCTGCAGGCAGCAAAACATCACAGCCACTCTCTCACTCCCTCCTTTCAGTGGGATGGGGGAGACAATCAGAAAAAAAAAGAGTAAAATTTGCTGGTTGAGATAAAGATGGTTTAATAGGACAGAAAAGGAAGGGAGAAAAAAATATACAAAGCAAGTGATACCAAGAACTGTTTTGGAGCAAGGGTCCCTGACCAGCTTTCCCTTCAGTTTTCCCAGTTTATCCACTGTCCCTGTTATCCCAGGGTATGGAATATCCCTTTGGCCAGGTCAGCTCTCCTGGCCACGCTCCCTCACAGCTCCTCACTGCCAGAGCATGGGAAAATCAACAGTCCTTGATTTAGGGTGAGCTCAGCAACACCTGAAACATCCCTGTGTTATCAACATTATCCCCATCCTAAATCCAAACCACAGCACTGCACCAGCTACTGGGGAGAAAATTAACTCAGTCCCAGCCAAACCCTTTCTTTTTCTAAAATTGGATTTTTTTCTAAATTTTCTCTTTTCCAAAGTTAGAAATTCTGGTGTAACCGAATTGTTTTGTTCATTGTCTCATTGCGGGGTTCAGCTCTCATTAGTGGGATGTTAATCCTGGAGGAATCCTGCAGTGGACACAAGAAGGAGGGTGAAGAAGCAGAGGGGTGGCTGGTGGGACTTGTCACAACTCTGCAGCTTCTGAAGCCCACAATGACAATTTGCACAGGACAGGAGAGTGCCCTAAGAATGGCCAGCTCTGACAAATTGAGAAGCTGGGCCAGATCCCCAGCTCGTGGCAGTTGTGGGAGCTCTGCTGAAATCATGGAGCTGTGCCAGGCTGCACCAGCTGGGAGTCTGGCAATCGCTGGGTAAAATTAAACAAGTTAATGCACTTGACTGCTGCAGTTAAGGGGTCCTGAACCTCCTGTGCTTTGCCTCTTGAGGAGCTCTCAGACAGCTCCCTGCCCTCACACTCCACTCACACAGGGTGTAAATGTCTGTGGGGGGCACGGTGGGACAGAGCCTGTCCTTAAAAACACATCTCAGAGCTGTGTTTGTGGGTGAGGATCACTCTTCTTTGAAATTCCATTCTTCTGGTTCCTCTGTTTGTTAAATGGCTCTGCTTAGCCTGGCACTTGGAAAGAAAAGTCTGCCACTATGGCTTTGTGCTTATCCTTTCCCAGTGCACATGCACACCCTCATTTGAATCTCTCTCAGTGCACATTAGTAGTGTGGGATTCTATTATTATCAGAGTTTATTATAATTAGGGCTCCTAGTTTTCTGCAATTCAGCAGGGAAAGAAGCACAGCTTAAATTTTAGTTTTAAAATTCAGGCTTCTTCCCAAAAGTGAGGCACCAAGCAAAGGAACAACACTGGAGTAGGCTTTCAAATGACCTTTGTGGTAAATCTCACAATGTAATTTGGAAGCTTTTAGAGATCTCACCATACTCATGGTTTGATTTTCAGGTAATGATCACCTTTCCTTTTAATCCACCACCATAAACAGTGGCAGTGACAAGCACTGAGCATGTAGCATCGATATCCACATGTTCTTCTGGTGCTGGGGAACAAGGAACAGAGTGTGGAAGGATGGGTTTTCCTTGGTGACACTCAGCGCAGGGCACACTGTGACAACAAGGGACTTGGTTTGGCAGCTTGCAGTGGCCAGAGGCTCCGATGCTGTGTGGAGAGGAAAATATCTCTGTCATCTCAGAGGCTTCCATCTTGCTGTTCCAAGTGCATCTGGCATCACTGCTCCTTGCCTAAGGAAAAGCCAGGCCTCCAGTGGAGACACAGCAGAGCAGATCAAGCACAAAGTGTCTTCCTTTCTGAGGATGGACATAGGAAGGTTTACTGGTTTTTTCTACTCACAGACACCAAATATTATTATTATTATGACCTCCTCTTGTTCAAGTTCCCTCTTGGAAATCATCACCAGAGCCAGTGATGATCTGTCTACATGTAGTGTTTAACTTCTCCAGAATGTAAATGTTATACCTCTTCTGCAGTACTTTCAGAGGGCTTTCCTGGTGCCATTAGCATTTTAACATTATTATTAAGAACTGGATTACTCACTCTGTACCTTCGGATGGCTAGGAAAATGAAAGTGAAATGTCAGATGCAATTAGGAGAGATGCCACCTCCTGTATTCCCCGGACTCCTTTGTTTGTCGCCTTCCCATATGACCCCCACTGGGAGTAAAACCTGCAGTAATCCTCAATGAAGTTGTCATGGATGAAGCTTATGCTGTAAGCACAGCTCTGGTGTGGTCTAGATGACTTTAAAGATCATGGGAAGCACCTAATGTTTCATCCAAAATGTGAGCAGAAAAGAATTCACTCCATAGTTTTATTGAATAAGGAAAAAACAATTCTATGCTTTCAATAGCCTTCAGCCATAGCTCCAGGTACTGTGATGTTAAATAATTTAGTCTGAACTTGCCAGCAGTGGGAATTATTACTATTGCAGAGGCAACATTTGATGGACAACGTTGGAGGTGGAATTGGTTGTTTTTTGAAGCTGCACTTGCCTGGACAAAAGGAATTTTCTCTCCAGATTGAGGTGGCAGCTTTGCACGTGGATGACACAAGTCCTCACCCCTCAGCCAAATCACAGGCATCCAATGTAAAGCCCAGAAAGTCAGATTAGTGCCTGCAAGCTCTGCCAGAACCCCACAAGTTGGGATGGCTTCAACCACATTGTAACTACACGGCTTTGTAACCTCCCGGGGTGAGGATACGGAGTTCAGTGCGGAGATGGATCCGTCTCCTTGCACCTGAATGTCATATTCTCCTCAGAGCAAATGCATAGGCTTTTGTGTGGAGACTGTCATAAACACAGTGAAAACTCGGATTTTTGGCAAGCGGCAGCTGTTTAAGAACCAAACAAAACTGCTGTAAAACAATAATTTGAAGGAGTAAACCAGCACTAACCTGCATGGCGAGTTTCAGCCGATGCACTGGGAAATGGCAAAGACATTAAACTCCCCTAAGATAAGGGTTATAATAGGAACTTCAGTGACCCTCCAGTACAGTGGGGCTTCTGTGCTACTGTAATTAGGGTTATTGCAATGAAGTCAGGCATATAAATGTTAACATTCTGCTCATTAAAACAGTTCTTTTCAGAGAATTAAGGATTCTGCATTTTACATTCATAAAGTGAATAATATAAACTTAACTTGCCGTTGCTTTGATTGTATGTTGGAAAGAGTTAAAATTCTCTATGTAGATCACTGTAGTTTTATTATGTAAGATGACCTTAGGAACTGTCATCCCCCTTGAATTTATACAAGGAATTCAAAGTAAAGGTTTTCTAGGTTACACTTCTTTTTTCAACCCTTTGTCCTGTCAGCTCAGTCCTAGATATCTTCATCTGCCGACATGCCCAGATGTGCAATGAATGTTGATTTGAGCTGGCCCCTCAACCCCTCCCTGCTGGTGTCATTAAAACCAGGGAGGTAGCTGCTCCCCTGGCATCTTTGGCAAGGCTTGGCTTTACACTGCGGACTAAATTATTGATGAAGAGCACTTCTGTCGCAGTGTGTTTTACCCACCTTTAAATGAAACAGTGCGGATAGAGCTGTCATTGCCTCCTCACTCCCTGCAACTTCTACATGACATTTATGATGTGGTTCAGATTGCACTGAAGCAATTAATTTCCAGTGGAGCCTGCACTCAGAATGAAGTTCCCTGACAATTACCAAGGGCTGGGTTTTCAGGGAGCACACCACACAGTCATTGATACGGTATACAAAAGAAAACATCACAATACGCTGCAAAGGTTTGTTGGTCCTTTTTTTCCCCCTGAATCTGATGCTTAGTGCCTGAACACCCTTTTCACACCAATAACATTTCTTAACAATGTGGATGAAACCTGGTGTTCAACCCCATGTTTGGGCCTGATCCTGTTGTGTGCTGAGTGCCTCCAGATCCTGCAGTAATTGGTAGGACCCAAGTTTTGCCATCTGTTAAGAAAAGCCTTACCAAAATGCCTGTCATTTTTGGTGAGAGACAGCCAATGTCTTCACATCAGACATCTGTCTGCACCTGGAAGCGAAGCCTGTTTTTAATTCTGCATTCAGCCATTCAAGTGGTGCTGGTGCTGTAGGAGCTGCTCCTTTTTCTCTCTTCTAGCTGCTGTCTGAACACAAGGATGAGTTTTTCTGGGAAGAAGGTGTCCTCCTTGCCTAGGATTTGTGTAGGATAAAGGACAGAATAGGTTTTGTTTATATAGGTTGTTTTCCTCATACTTAAAAGTCTTCCTAAGACCTTGACAGTGACTTTTCCACATGAACCAATTGCCCCAGCTATGAGGACTTTGTTCAGCTTTGAAGTTTACAACGTGTTTTATTGCAGAAGGGAACAGTGACCTGAGCACTGCAGTGACCTGCTACTTCTCTTGTCATGGAGCCACCAACTTCCAGAGCAGCTCCCAGAGCTGGACAGGAGTGGCCGTGGGTTTGTATTTCAGTCGAAGCACAGCCAGCTCTGATGACAGCGCTGTCAAACTAACATGGGGTGAGAATTTGCACTGGCACCTCTGCATCAGGGTGATGGGCACTTTAGGAATGCACAGACAAAACTACAGACAGGATATTGATGGGTAAACTAATGTGTGGACTTGTACTTACAAGCTCAGGCTCAGAGGTGAATATTCTGACAACTGAAACATTTTGACACAAGTTCTTATTAAGAAAACGCGTGAACCAGTTTGGATGGAATTGAAAGTGTCTTTACCCAGACCAGGAAACAATCTGCTGGAGATTTGAAAAGAGCTGTAGCTGCCCTTTTCTACAGTCCTGCTTTTCCTACAGCACTTCATGGGGTTGCAATATCCAAAAGGGACCCTGTGAAATGTGGCCCAGTGTGTTTTGGCCCAGGGGATACTGGAGTGTGAGCACTAAGTTCAGAAGTGCATGGATTTAGGAACCTCTCTTTAATATAGCTTTTAAAATTCTAACTGCGCTGCAGTTGCCTGTGATTTTTTTCCTAATGTATGATATTTGAATTTTCTTCGAGGCAGAGACACTGGAAATAAATCAAGTGAAGGGATTTTTTTTTCCCCATGACATAATTCAAAAAACCATCTCAAAAAACACCCAATGCCTCCATCCCCCAAACTGATTTAGGATTCAGAGTGGCAGAGAACCTGGAATATTTTGAAGGAAAGGCTACCTTCCTTCTCCCAACAGGGAAGCTCTTCCCTAGTGGTTTCATCTCAGTTTTGTGGTGAGCTAAATGTGTCTGTAAATAGCACTCAGAGTTGTTGGTGTGGCTGCACAACTGCAAGCTGCCTTCAAAAGTCTCTTTCGTATCTACCAAGGGTCTGAGGAGCTACTGCTGGAATTGCTGGAGCTGGAATAAGGTGCTATAAAAACTGAATAAGGAGTCTGGTGTGTTCTTCACATTTGAGTGAAACCTCACTTTTAATGATCTCACCGTGGTTTTGCAGTCGAGGTTAAGCACAAAGTCTTGTGGGATGCATTGCAGGGTTATGTCAGAGAATGAGGGATACTTACACAGGAATTTTAGGACAGCAAGCACCCTTTAAGGAGCGTTTCAAAACTCCTGTAGGTATTTATGGTCTCTTTGAGAAAGCCCTGGTCTTGCTACTTGTTCTTTAAAACACTCTGGGGATGAAATGTTTCAAAGAAGCCTTGATTAGTTTAGTCCCTCTCCTTTTATTCCCCACTCTGGTTTTTTTTTTCAATTTTTTAAAAAAATAAACCAGGAATTTATCATCCTGCCTACTTCTGCAAAGTAGTATTGTAGTGTTGTAAACCTGATATACATTTTCCATGTAAAAACTCCACCTGCCAATCAACATTTTAAAAACTCTAGTGTCTTTACTTAGCAATATAAATAAAACTGCTTTATTTTCAGAGGCTTAGGAACTGCGAGGGATAAGGTATAGAAGGAAGGAATCACCAAGTGTGTGAAGAAATAGCATAACGGCTGCAGATTTTTTAATGGAACAGGTTAAAATGTCTTTTTGAGTGAAAGTTAATATATTAAAATACACATGGGTAAATTCTCTTGTCTCCTGGAGAGTTAGGACATGACTCTGTGCTCTGCAGCAGCACTTTTCTGCAAATGTGCTTTGTACCCATGTTAAAGGATGCTGCTCCAAAGCAGAGAATTAGACCTTGGCATGTAAAATAGGGAGATGATGCAAAGCAATTTGAGTAGGAAATCCTGGGACATTAGTGATGCTCCAAGTGCAAATTTTAATATGGATTTAACTGCAGAGCTGCTACTGAGGCCTCGGTAATGTTATTTTAAGGTTAATTTGGAAGCCTCATTGGAGGTTTTGGCTGCCTAACAGCCACTGTCATTAGTGAGAGTTGCATGGTTGAGTTCCTGCCCTGGAAATCTCCCTCTCTCCAGTTGTTTATGTACATAGAAATAAATGAGCAAATAGACCATTCTTTGAGGAGACAATTTGGTGTATAATAACACATTAATGTTTTAATCCAGTCATCTGTACTCCCACAAGGCAGGCAAAGGAGCCTCAGATCTGAGTTCTGAACCTTTTCTTAATGACAGATTTCTTTGGTCAGAAGCAAGTCAAGCTCTCCCTTTGTCATCCTGGCTTATTTTTCAGTCTTGCTGTCTTTCCAGAAGACAGCAGTGAGAGATTGCTATGAAACTAATTAATGTCTGACACACAGATCGAACCAAATATCCAAAGGATTCACACTATAGTTCATTCCCCTTTACAAAGCAGAATACCATGAGGCAAGAAACATATAGATGACATTATTACACTAACAAATAGCTGAGGGAATTTTCTTGCTCATTTTATCCAAATTAGACAATTTAAGACAATTATGGTTAAACTCCCTTCGCAGACTGCAGCTCAGTTACCTTGATGTGTTGGTGGCTGGAAAGAGATATATATGAAATATTACCTGAGAGGGAAGCTGTGCTTTAGTGGACCTCTATTGTCTCTCAGACTGTGACCACAAGGGAGAAATAAGGGTCATGTGTCATATATGCATAGCCAAAGTATAGAAGATTTATGACTTAGTGAATATGTAGATATGCTGGTGTTCTTGACCAAGCTGTGGAAGCTGTCCTTGAGTGTGTCTGAGGTTTTGCTGTTAAAAAAAAAAATACTTCAAAGCAAGAAAGAGACAAACAATTACACACACAGAGTCTTGGAACACTTGGGCAGTGTTCTCTGCAATCGCAAAAATAATGACTGCTCATCCTGGTCTCTTGGGGGGGAAATTTCCATATTTTTGCTTTCGAGGCACTTTCAAAGCCATTTACTGCCATAATTCATACACCGCTGGATTAAGAACCACATGCCTCTTAAAATCAGCAAGAGGCTATGTAGAGGATTTGCTGATTTAAGGAAAAGGCAAAAATAAAAATAAAATAGGCAGATTGAGACCTACTTTTACTTCAAAGGATATAATCATACCAGTTTGGCAGGCCACTCATTAAGAAATAGTTCCCGATTAATTGGATAGAACAACAACAAAATATCAAACTGCAGCGTGTTGACCACTGCATTTGATTTTATCCTTTCTGTGGAGTCTGTTGGTCACCAGATATCTGTGATCGTTGGCAGTTCATTCAACCCAAGCTGCATCCAGGGGATTCAGCAGTGCTGGTGGATCGGGAGGGGAACATTTCATCTGCAAAACAGAAATCAGGGAAGGTGCTGTGGCATCAGCTCTGAGGGATCACAGTTTGCTACATCAGATCACAGCACGATGCAAACTCACTGCACTTCTCAGCAGAACATGCATTGATTTCACTGCTCTGAAGCAAAATACCTCCAGATTCTACAATTCCTAATTTTTTCTACAAAGGGAGATGGAAAGAAAATCTATTTTCTCTTCATCATCTTGATGGCTTTTTCTATTTACAATCAACTTGCCCAATGATAACACCATTCCCAGTGGACACTATGACATTAAAATAAAATCTGCATCAGTGCTGAGAACATGGGTGCAGATACAATATTTGTGTCTTCTTGGCTAAATTGTAGTTAGTAGCTTTTCCTCAACTTGTAGCTGATTTTTCTGTAACAATTTTTTTTGGGTTGTTTATTTGCTTCACCTCAGCACTCTTAAAGACAGGTTTGTCTTAACTGACTGAGAGGCCTCTCTTGCATCAAAATAGACTCTAATTTTGACACACTTCTACCTGGGCAAGATCAGGAGGGCTGCATACCCAGAAATTCAAAGGCACATTCCTCTTCCCTTTGTGGTGGTATTCCTGTCAGTGGTAGGAAAAAGGGAAGTATGAGAACATGATGGGATTCAGGCCAATGCTGGCTGTGTCACTCCAGTAAAGACCCTCTTCAGTCCACTGTTGGTTTTTGGGACAACACAGTAACTTGTTTAACTGACTATTTTGTAGAGACATCCTTGTTTATGTCCCTCTTCAGTTTCAGTGCCTGGATAGCAGCTCTTGGGGAACATTTGTGAGAAACTGCATTGATTTCCCATTTCTCAGAAGGCCCCACCTGGAGCCTTTCATCCTGTTTGGGCCAGCACAATTTGGGAAAGATTTGAATCAGCAGGACACAGTTGAGAGAGGATAAATCAGAAGCCCAGAAGATGTGGCCCACAAAGATTAAAGGAAATGGGTTACTGAGCCTGAGGCACTGATGTCTGGGAGCAAGACTGTTCTTTTCAGATAGATAAATCTCCCTGTCTGTGCTGGACAAAGCAATGGACTGAAAGTAGCAAGAGCCAGGCTGGATTTTAAAAAAAGCCTCCCTGGTCAGGGAGGTTACAGCAGCACTGGAGTCTCTTTGACTATGTCCTACCTGGAAGCAGGTGGAGGAACATCTGGTAGAAAGAATTGTAATTTGCTTTCAAAGAAAAAATGACCTTTAAGTCTCAGGGTCTTTTCCCACAACATGACTCTGGATCTCTCCGTGCAGGTCCTGAAACTGCTGTTGTTACAGTATATTGTAATATTCCTGCTAGGAGATCATATAAATGAAGAATTTCCTACTTCCCCTCCTTTTTCTGGAAAGATGCTATCAGTAGCTGGAAAACCTCACAACAAAATTGGTTTGAGTAAAGGCTATTTGCTTTCTGAAATTTTTGTACAGGTTCAAAAGCATCTAGAAAAGAAGTTTTTGCTCATTTTTCAGCATTCATTTCTTTTTTGAAGTCTTAAAAGCTTAAAAGAAACCTGGCCTAAAACTCCATGCTTCCCATCCCCTTGGCAGAAGTATAGGACATCTGAGGATATTGACTGAACAAGCCCCCCAAACACAACCCTCAGAATTCACTTTTTACTCCTGTATGAAAGAGCAAACAATCACGTCTGCAATAATGTAAATTTTGCTTTCATTATGACTGTACTCCCGCAAGCTAATTACATTTCAGACACAAAGCCTGTCAACTTTCCTGCTCTGTGGTGATAAAGGAACCTGCTGGGTAAAATAGTCACCACTCATGTGTTATTTCAGGAAATATCTCACCAACTGTGGGAGAGAGGCCTTGTTTTTGTGTTGAACTAAAGAAACAAAACAGGAAAACTCCAGTAGTTACAGTAAATGTAAGTGGCCATAGTGATCAATATGATTGGGCAACATAGTTTAAAATTAATCACAGTCTTTGTTTAAGGAACCTGTCAGTTTTTGCCTTGCATGTTCTTTTTCATATTTATTGAGAATACTGACTGAAATTGAGACCCTTTCCTCTGGGATTTAAGGCTGCATATTTTCCTTTGCAGCCAGGGTGGGCTGGAGCTGTTCCAGAGCTGAGAAAGAGTGGCTTAATTTCCTCCCAGCTGATGTCCTAGAGGTTATCACCCTAACCAGCTTAACCAGCTGTCCAAGGAGAAAAAGAACATTCCATCAGTCCTTCTGCAATTCAGTACTCATGCAGCCACTCAGTTTGGAGATCTATTTTAACTAAACTATCTGATTTTGTTTACCTCTCCTTTTTTTTTTCTTTCCAGCTAAGCAAATAAGAGCACTCCCAGATTTGGATTTGCCGGCTGAAATGTGAAGGTGACATGGAGCAGAGGGGTGATGAACAGCCCAACAAACTAGGGGTGAAGGCAGCATCTTTCCCTGCCCATAACACACTTCTGGGAGGAACATAAAGGAGCTTCCAGAGGTAGGTTTAGAGGCCCAGCTGACAGGTGCCAACTTGTTTAGCTGCTGTGCCTTGATTGCATTTGATTGTGTGCCCATAACCCGAGCAGATTCCAGAAAGGAGGCACATTCTGCTTATGGCAAGTTCCTCGTGTGATGTGTCAGGGGTTTGGGGTGGAGCTTGGCCTCGCTGCAGCACTCGGGGCGAGGAGGGAACTCCAGGGAGTGTGAAGGAGGTTTTGAGGGGAGCTGGCACTTTCCTGGGCCGTGTGACAGGACAGGGCATTCTGTTCTTTTGGTTGCTGTTGATGTTGAGCTGTAACTTGGAGGAGGTGCCCACCCCCAGGGCATTGCAGCTTCTGTCTGACTCCACACCTGGCCGAGGACTGGGGAGCTACAGCGGTTGTCTGAAATGGAGGGACACACTGGGAGGTGTGGGGATGGGAGAAGAGCGGGGATGAATTCTTATTTAGCTGCCCCAGTAGGTGATCACCAGATGCTTAGGAAGATGCCCTTTCCATGAATAAGCTGATGTGAGTCCCCCTTTCTGCACAGCTGTGACCCTGTGTGAGTTACTAAACATTCCATCATCCTCATTCAGTTCAGCAGCACTAAGGGTGATACAAGATCAGGGAGGTCAAACTCCTCTCTGATTATTTAACTTAAACCCTTGCTGGTAGTTTCAAACCTTCTCCAGATTTTATCACGCTGTTCACAACCTCATGGCCATTAACTTCAGTTTCATGAAATCCTCAAAGCCTGTCCATAACCAGTATCACAGAGTCACATGGAAATATTGGCTTCCTGCAAGGCTTCTTCTGTGGGGAGGGGTCACCTCAAAGGTCTCCATTGCACTGACAGGAGCATCCTCATGGGTACTTGTCAGAAATATCCTCTGGAAGGTCATAGTTCATGGGTTTTAGGACATCTCTGCTTTGCTGATTAACATCACAGTGCCTTCTTCAGTGGGACAACACTCCTTTATCCTGGGGACCATCTATCCCAAAGGACTGAGGAGGTAGGATTGTAAAATCAAGTTTTATTCTGCTTCTAAACAGCACAGATGCTCCCTTTATTAAGGAATTTACTCTAAAAGCTTAGATCAATATGCAAGTATCCTGTTAAGTAGTGCTTGGTTGAATACTTTTTTCATTAAATAGTTGTTCTGAACATACTTGGTGTTTTGAGAGGCAATAGTGAAGACTTGGTGGCCTAAAAATGCCCTAATAGTGCAAAGTAATTTTTTCCATACATTTTCATGAGTATTTTTGATTATGCATTGCACACGTTCTAAATACATAATTACATGCTGTCTTGACCGATCGAGTAAATAATACATTTAAAAAAAAAAAAAAAGTATGAATATTTAACAAATGGAGTGCAATGGCTTCAATGTGGGCAGTATAACATAGGTTTAAAAAACCTGCCTAATTATGCACTTAACCAAGACATGAGGACAGTTCCTCTAGAGCCACTCTGGCCTGTCAAGTAAATAATATGCATTTTACAAAACCAACTAATTATGGATGTACCCATGGGACTGTAAAAGATCTGAAGATGCAGGTAAGTAATATGCACTTTATAGCTCACCAGGCATGGGGAATTTAATTTAATTAAAAATCTAGTAGGTGAAAAAAAAGGTAAATAATGCCTGTAATCTCCCCAAAGCCAGGACATTCAACTTAAATTACTTCCTGTAGCATCTTGATGAAGTCAATACACCAGTGCAAAATATGAGTGGGATTCATGTGGGTGGAAGTATTTTTGTTGAAGGAGATCTTGTTTCCCTAAAGTTCTCCATGATTCAAAGTGTCTGTTCTGGTATCAGGAATGCAGCTCAGGACTCCTCTTTGGGATTAGGTTGTGGGGTCAGGGGTACAGCATGTCCAACATCTGCCTTTGGTCACACTTTTCCATTTTTCCCAGAGATTTTTATAGAAGATTAATTAGAGGCCTCACTAGAGGAAAAAAAAAAAAAAGTATAAAAGTGGGTTCATATTTGTGTTTATTAATATGTATTTCTCAAGGTGTTGGAGGAATTTTTTTATCTGTTTAGGGGGATAGAAAAAGACTTGTTTTAAGCTGAACCACTAGAAAAGAAACACTAAGGTTTGAATGCTCCATCATGTGTCTCTTTTGGAAATAAGTGATAGAGAAAAGAGGGCAAAAGGTGCCATCGAGACTTTTAAAGAGTTTTTGAAGGAGAAAAACATTCTGGGCTCAATCCTGCCAAGTCCCAAGAACATCGTGTGCACCTGAGTGTGTCACTAATCCTCTGTACACGGCTGCACAAAAACTGGTGCCCAGGCAAGACTGATGTTTGGGCAGGCTCCTTTACAAGTTCTCAAACCAGGTGGAATTGCAGTTAGGAGTGTTATTTAGGGTAAATGAGTATTGCAAGTGTTTGTATGTGCATACACACACACTTCGAGGTACCAAGGCAGGGATTTCTTCACTGGAGGCTTTACCAGGTGAGGCTGAAAGGCTGCAGCCAGCACATTTCCTTAGGAAACAATCCCTCAGCAAAGAAGCACTAAACAGTTAATGGTGACCCATCCTTACTATTTCTCAAACAGTGCACAAAGCAATTTTTGTTTGTTTGTTTGTCTGTTTTCCCTAACATCAGAAAAACAATGTTGGGACAGCTAAAATACCCCAGTGCCCCCTCAGATTGCTGGGTGATACACAAACACTTTGTCTGAGATTCCCCCCCAGTTTTATACACCAAAGCTGTGTTCTGAATATAAATTCCTGCCAGCTATTGAGATCACAAGTATGAAATCTGAAACTGCTGGTTCTATGATGATAAAGGGACATGCTCTTTAAAGGAACCCAGTTTTGCTGCAAGCAATGAACATGGGATGTGGGAAGAGACCTAGATTTGAAGCAGAGTTTGAAATGCTGCAGGGATTCCATTACATCCTTCTAACACTCTTCTCCCTTGGTCAGATAGAGGCTTTTTTTCGTTGTTTGTGTGTTTGCTTTGAGAATGATAGATTGGAAAACTTCTATTAACCCTCTTCTCCTTGGCTCCCTTTCTTTCCCCATCTTTCCCCATCACCCACTCCCCAGCTTTTATGGAATACAGCAGTTCTGTTTGGGATCCGAAGAACTCTCTTGTTTAGTCACAAACCTATCTTCTCCAGCTATTTCTCTTAAATACACCATTCTTTCTAAAATGTAAAGTGGATTTGTGGTATTTGATTACCTACTGAAACCAAATCAGAAATTTCTTATTAGGAAATCAAGTTTCATGCTAGGAGAAACTGGAGAACAGCCAAATTAACAACCTTGTTTGTATTTTAACTGTTATGGTGTCACCATTCTGCTTATGTTTCTTACAAAAAACCCTCAAAAAAAAAAGAAAAAAAAAGAAAAAAAAAAAAGAAAAAAAAGCCCAAACCCACAATTGCTGTTTATTGCTTAGAAATAGCTGCTTTTGCTTCAGATACTTGAGAAAGCAGAGGAATGAAATCAGCTCGTGGCAAGCTGTTAGGGTTTCAGGACCAAACACTGCAAATAAAACTCACCTGGAGCTTTTGAGGAGTGAAAGATTAAGACTGCAGCAAACAATTTCTTGCTAGCAATTGCCTTGACTGTTGGGTCGGCATTGGAAAAATAATATGATAATCTTTACGTTAACTTCAGTAGTTTCCTTTGTGCCAATTGCTCCTATTGTGGCTGTGCTCAGCTCAGCTGGCATGACAGGAGCTCTGCTACTGGACTGCTTCAGAGCGGACTTGCTTGAGTTCTCAAGCAAGGTGAATAGGACTTGGGGAATCTGACAAAAATGTTTTACCTGAGCTGTTCTCTTAATTAAATTAGTCCCATTCCAATAGCCAGCTGAATAGTGATGTCAAGGAGGAGACAGCCACCTTATGAAACCTCTCCTGTAAAACTTACTGTATTTTTAGCTTTCTTGGATTCTTTCAGTGCCGTCTGTAAGCTCACACATCACATTCCTCACCGTGCCATTACCTTCCAGAAGTAGATGAAAAATCAGAGATTATTTTATCTAGGCCAGAAAGGGAGTATGCTGAGAAAACTCCTTTGTGAAGGGAGAAATCAGCCCATGGCACAACATTAGGGAACACAGGACTCATTAATTTAGGTATTCTTTTAATATTCACTATTTGGTAGCAGCATGTCAGGATCACAGAGCTGATGTTATTGCTGCCTTAAAAAAATTCCTGCCTCAGTTCCAGGCAGTTTAAGAAACATTTTTGGTTCTTTACCTCTCTGATGGCCAAATCCTGCTCCTTCTGCCTGTTGGGAAGCTCCTCAAGGGTTGGTACCTTTTGCTCCCTGATTAAGACCCTGAGGAATTGTCCCTGAGACCCTTGGGTTGTGTGCGAGGAAGTTTCATAGGTCTGGGCAAAGAAATCATGGTGAGGGGTGGGGGGAGGTTTCCCCTTACCTTTCTCCCAATAATTGGGAGGGGATTGGAATGAATGAGTGTGGAATTGTGCAGCAGAGCGGGAGCTGTGCGGGGCTGGCCAGCGGTGCAGAGCGCTGTTCCATAGAGTGTGAGTGCCCTCTGCTGCACAGCCCGGCGAGCCTGCCCTGAGCCTCCCAGCAAAGGCACAGCTGCAGCAAAACCTCTTCCCCTCTCATGCACAGCCATGGATGCACAGAACTTTGTAGGGAACCGGCCACACTGCAAACTCAGAGCTGCTGGTGCCGTCACTCCGTGGAATTTACTGCATTAACACCTACTGTAAATATCAGAATATTTAATGAACGCTTCCAGTGGTGATTGCAGAGCTGTCGTAACAAGCTGGGTGAATAAATCCTGTATCTATATGTGAATAAAGTGAAATGCTTTGAAGTACTTAAAAGTAAATTTTAATATATTCCCTTAGTGCTCAGGTCATTTATGGTCATAGTTCCTAACTCATTTATTCAGAACAGAATCTAAAGCAAAAAAAAAAAAAAAAAACTTCTTCAGGTGGAGCTTCTATAAAATCTAGCAAATCAATTTTAAATAAAGTATTTCAGCTATTAAGTATTCATATTATTTTGTGCTTCTCCATATAACTTATACTGACAGCAGCTTTTATGGAATACTAATATTCTCTCACACACATTGCATATCTAAAGCTACTAATTACAAATCACATTTTACACAGGCTTTGAAAAGGAAGCTCCAATACTTTGTAGAATATTCTTTTAAATAGCCTAGTACAATATTAAATAATCATTAGACAAAGATTATTATAAAATCAGGCTGCCAAATTACTGACTTTGTGTTTTCTGCAGCTCTAATCTTTTATTTCTTCCTCAAGCAAAACTCCCACTGATTTGAAAAATGCAAGATTTAGGTCTATGGCAGGGAAGTGGAGCATCCCTAAGATGTAGCTGGGGATGGTATTTCAGTATTATCCAAAAATTGGGTGCAGATTGTATTTTGGGAATCTACAACTGGAGACTTTGCCAAGTGGTCCATGGACATCAATGGGATGTAAAGTGCCTTCAGCTACACTTGGAATGTCAGCTGGCAACAGCTTTGAAGTGAATTCCAGCTTTACAATAAATAGCATTTCAGAATCTGCTCTAAAGGACAGTTCTTCACCTCTGGAGCTGCTCCTTCCGTGGGATGCATGGAAAAACTCATCCTGTGTTCCGCTGCTCCGAATGGAAGCTGCTCACAGGGTGCCTCATGGTGACATCTTTTGAGTCACTCAAAATGCCTGCCTTTTGTTTCTGTCCCAAGTTCAGCATTACCCTGGACAGAGCCTTAAACAATTTGAAGCATCACCATGAAATTAATGCCGTGGGAAATCTATTGAATTGCAATATAACCCCACAGAAGTTAGCTTGAACTGGCTGTAGAATCAACTGGAAGGAGCAGCCCGTGGGAAGTGCGGGTGGCACAATCCATCTGTGCCTCCTGACACCTCAGCCCAAACACGTGCTTGTTTTGCTGGCTCAGATCAGTATTTTCTCGTGCTGCCCACAAAGATGTAAATCTGAGCTAATTTAGGAGTGGCCACACAAGAAATGTGTATTGCAAAGCTCTGCAAATCAGCACTGCAGGGCCATGACAAAGGTGTTGGTGGTAAATCCCCACACAGATATATCTTCCCTGGATCTTCTCCTGCTCCGCGCCATTGTTCTATTGCTTCCTCAAGGATTGAAACTCACCTCAAAGCTTGCAGATAAATCAAATTCATAACCTGAAGTGGGTATGCAACTCCATGGAGAGCAAGGCTGACAAAGGCAGTGAGGCTATTGTAAATACAATTGTGAGGCAGCCACTAGCCCAAGGCTTTCCTTTAATGTTCCTGCTGCTGCTGTCTGACTTTGGCACAAATTCAGCCCTGGTGCAGGCAGGAGCTCGAGAGATACCAGAGGTCCTGGGCTGATGAGACTCCCTTAGCACTGTTTGCTGAGTTTCTGGGGAATGGCTGCAATTCCTGCCCTCAGAGCCTGCAAAGGTGCCAAGCAGGGGCCAAGCTGGGGCCAACTGGAATGAATGACATTCAGTCCAGGTCTGTGCTGAGAACTGGCTGAAAACAGGAAATGCTGGGATCTTGGGTGTTGGCATTTCCATGAACTGGTGGGTAATAAAGGCATGGCAGAGGAGGTTTTGACTTTCAGTTCCATCCCTGGTGACTTCATAATGCAAGGGAATCCTGTGTTTGGATAGCAGATCCTTAGGACAGACCTCTTAATCTCATGTCTTACACAGTGAGAATTTTAAGAGCAAAACTTAAAACCAAAAGAGTTTCTTGAGTGTTGGGGTTTAGCCCTTTGTCTGAAATAGATGTCTGGATCCAGGCTCTATTTAATAACCTTGGCCTGCTTATAAACACTGCTTTTCTCTTCTGTTTAAAAGCATCTCTACATGATCAGGGAGATCAGGGCTCCCAAGAGCCACTGTTATCCTGTTCCATGAGTCACAGAGTGACCTGGCTGTTGTTTAAACCCTTTCTCCTGTGCATCTGCCACCCCTCCTCACACCTCATTTTTGGCTGAGAAGGCTGGGGAGTGGCTCTCAGGAGAGCTCCTGGCATTATAAAATTCCAGAGGTAGTTTCTAACACTGCATCTCCCTGTATCACACAGTTCTAGAAACATTTTGTGGAGGATCTCTCACATGTGTCTGACATTGATTTACAAGCTGCTCTGAACTGAGAGAGTAAACCAAAGAAACCAGCTTAAGCTGAGCCTCAAAATGAGGAACAGTTATCAACATCGTTGCCTTTTTGATGCCTCACTCATAAAACTAAGGAGGTGGCAGACTACTGCTGGTGTTTTCCTTAAAGCCAGAGTTTTCTTTTTATTTCCCTTTAGAAAAACAGGGTTTGAGCAGTCAGGTTGTATGGTCTTGTACCTTTACAAAATTGGAGCTTTATTAACTTTGTGCAAGGTGTTGCAAGAAAAATTGAGGCACCTCAGAATTCTGTGCAGACATTGGAACGAAATCTGTACTTCTGCAGGAGCAGAAGAAGTTTGTGTGGCACAGGGCAAGTGTTTGGTAGGATGCTTTCAAAAAATAACATCAAGGCAGAAATGAGGTACAAATTCTGGTCCATGTACTCTGTATCTTTCCTGTTTTCCACACAAGCTGTAGCTTCACTAAGTCCATCCACATTGCTCTGCTCTGCTTTTCTTCCTGGCCCAGCCCCTGGCAAAGGGCAAATCCAGAAAATTCATTTTCCAGGCCCTTTAGCAGCTGTTTCTGTCCATCAGTTATTTCCAGGTTATATCCAAGTGGGATGGCCCCATCCCAACCCAGTCATTATTCCTGCTGCCCTTCCCTCGATGGAATGTTTCCTGCTCTGCTTTTTGACTCTTTTCCAGCATAGGGAGATTGTTTGATGTGTTTTTCTCCACCTTGAGGTTCCTTCTGCAAATCTCAGCCTGAGTTGCTCAGCAGCTCTTGCCCTTCTCTGTGGGTATTTTTAATAGCTCTGATGGAGAGGATACTTCTGGAGGATTAGAGGCAATCTTGGCCACTCTGGAACCCCATAAGTCAATCAGGTTTATTTGCTCCAGCAGTCACACAGAATATTTTTGGCTGTTTTAAGCCCCCCCCAATTCAAGGTTAACATTGCAAATTTGTGAGGATAACTGTATATTAATTTCATGTGCAGGTCTCTTTATTGAGAGGAAATATCAGAAATTAAACCTTACAAGTATCCAGAAGCAATTATAAAATGAGTAGATTATAGTGGTAATACTGTAAATGGAAATTCACTGAAATGTCAAAGTACTTACCATAAAATGTAGCAATAATATGATACTAAACACAAGACAGGGAGCTTTCAAATATTAATACCTTTATTATTTTCTCTATTAATACTGATAAAGTTCAAACAATCATCACCAAGCTGATCAGGGGAATAATAATATCATTACCATCATCTGCTGGAGGGAGCTATAATGGTGCTGTCATCCTGTCCTGCTGGAAGATCGCTTAGGAACTGAGTTGGATCCTGACATAAATCCCGGAGGTGAATGACAGGACATTACCAGGCTCAGAGGATAATTGTAAACTCACATGCTAATGGCTCAGACTTGTGAAGATACCAATCGTAAGAAAACTGGGAACAAATAGTAAATTAATTTTTCAGCTTGCTTGGCACTCTCTGCTCAGGAAAGAAGTTCTTTGTATTCCAAGGCTTAGAGAGCTTCACTTGCTATTTATTTCATTTTTTCTTTTATAGTGATCTGTACATAATTCAGCTCTCATGGCTGGTTTATTTAATGACCTAATCATCAGGCAGCTCCTGGAGTTTTAGCAGGATGGATATCCCTTTTCCTGCAGAAATTCCTTATTTGCACAGGAGGCTTCTGGGCTGCTCAGACCAAGAGACGTCTGGCAGAGGCAGATTGGTACAGATCTTGAATATCTCCTAACTTTTGTAGCCTCTGCTCCATCCCAGTGGGTGAGAGATCAAAATCTGCCTGTGTCCACACTGATTTTCGCCCTCACAGCCACATTTTTTATAAGTGATGAAGCACATTTCATTGCATGGTGTTACTGGTCATGGACTTCACAGATCCTTAAACTTTTAAAAGTTATTTTTGTGTTAGAAATAACAACAACAACAAGAAAAAAAGAAATTGCAGAAGAGCAGCCTGAACATTTAATTATAATGCTGAATAATAATTAATAAAAAACATCAAAAATAAGTTGCTGGCTGCTGCATAATTAGGTATCTACACCCATCAGATCAAAGTATGTAAATGAACTACATTCTAATAAGCCCCACTGTTTAGCTCAAGAATGATAATGAATCTAATTTGCCTGCCTTAACTTAGCCAAAGCCACTAACTATGTGATTTTCTTCTCTTTGTACATTTTTTTGAGTTGGTACAAAAAACGAGATAATCAATAATGGTGGATAGTCTCCTGAGTGATTCCCACTAATGCTAATGGGAGTTAATTGCTTATATTTAGAGGAGACTGTGCAGTTCTGGCACCCCAGTGAATATAAATTACACAGTGGTGGAGACTGCACAATGGGCTAAATCATTCCCACCCACAGGAGGAGCAGAGTTCCTTGGGGAAAACCACTTTATTCCTTCCACAGCCTCTCGTCTTGCTGCTCACAGGAGGGCACTGCTGGCCAGGTGACAGTGGTCTCACAGGACGTGGCACAAGGCTCCTCACTGGGCCTGGGGCCTGTGGGATGTCCTTGGTGTCCACAGCCCCTGGGAGGAAGATCTGGACTTGGCTTGATAACCACAGAAAAGGGAACAGCATCTGTGCTCCCACACCTTCCCTGTCCCCGTGTTTCACTTGCAGTTTTTCCTCCTCTTCCCTGCCTTGCACCATCCCCAGGGCACAAATGAAACCTCAGCCACAGACCTGGCAGCAGAAAGTCCCCAAATCCCTGGCACAGGGCACGGCAGCTGGGGGCTTCCATCCCCCCTGCTGTGTTGGCACAGCACTGAGGGGCTTGGAAGGTACAGCTGGAAGGAAATCACCAGCTCAGGGTGTCCACAGCTCCTGAGGCTTCATGGGGTGGGGTCACACATGGAGAAAGGCCCTGCAGAAACTTCCAGAAGTCAGTGTAGAACCTCAGAATTGTCCCATGGTGAAATCAGCCCTGCCTTGTGACATCCAAGGAGCTGACTCTGCTGATTCCCTCCCTGCTGGCACTAATGAGGGGAAATGGGGTTTTTAATGTGATCAGGAGCTTGTCAGAGCCTGTTTGGAAGGGCTGTGCAGTGATGCTGGTTGTTAATTCTCGTTATTAACATTATGTAGAACCAAAATTCTGCCACTTCTCAGTCTCCGAACATCCCATTTAAATTAAATTGGCCCGACATGCCTTTATCATTTTTAAACAAGAAACAAAACAAACAAAAGCTATCACAGTGTAGCTGAGTCTCTGAAAATCTTCTTATTTGAAGATGAAATTTTGCATATTGTTAGTCTATAATTTAGGCACTTCAGGATTTAAAAAATGATCTGGCTGAGTTATTTACAGCAGAAGACAGGGAGTTGTGTGTGCAGATGAGCTTCTTGTCATCATGTTTTTAAATCTGTAATGGGCATAATGGATTCAGCTCTACAATGGTAATTTGTAAAGCCCCATTGATTTCAATGAAAGTGCAATGAGGGTGGTTAAAGGTATTGGGAGGGCTGGTGCTTCCAAATGAAGGGAGATTAAAAAGGCCAATATTAGCAAAAGGAACAAATAGGAATGAATGGGATTAGACAGAAGATTTAGAATCCAGAAGTCCAGGCACAGGTTAGCTGGTCACTGCAGAGAAATCTCCCTGTATTTAAACAGAACACAAAAGCTTTTGTGCTTCCATTTTCAGGTATTTGAATCATAAATCATGTTTTCATTTCTTACATACTTTTAACTGCAGTTGACACCTACTCACTGCTTTGGAGGTCATTCACTGCTCCTGTTTTTAGTGAGGGGGGAAGGATGAGTGCTGTGAGCCTCAGGCACGTGTGGATGGCACCTGCAGGGGCTGGGGACAGGAGCAGTGCCAGAGCAGTGAGGGTGGCACTGCCCCATCCTCAGTCGCTCACAGCTTTGCAAACCTCAACTGCCTGAGCACAAATTGTCTGCTCCAGCTGTCTCCTGAGGCTCCTGCTCTGCAAAGCTTTGGCTGGAGTGATCCAGCTGTTTCTGAAGATGGGGTTAAGAAGAAAGGCAGGATAAGCTCCTGGACAGCTCAGGAATGTCGTGGTGCAGAGGCAGTTTGTGCATTGGGGGTGCTGCTGCAGAGTTCTAGATTTTTCTGCCTTGAGAACCAGCCCTCGCTAACAGAAATCCTTCAAGCTCAGGGTGAGTCAAGAGGAGGTGAAGTTCAAAGTGTTTTTGAGGACTGTCTTGGTCACTGGGTATAGAGGGGTGGTGGCACAGCAGCACATGAGGTGAATTCATGTCCTGCTGTTTGGTTCCTTGTTCAAGGCCTGATGCTTCCCTGCTCTGCTGTTCCCCCTCTGGCACATAGAAATGAATCTGCTTTTGGGCTCCCAGTGGTTGTGTGTGATATCAAATGTGGCTGACATGTCTCTCCTTCCCTGATCCCATCAGCTGTAGAGCTTTCCCTGGGCTTTCTCTGCATTCCTAACAGGTGAATTTGGATTCTGCTGTGAGCAGCTTTGCTGGTCGTGGTCTGAGCTTGCCACTTCTTTTGCTCAGTACCAGCTGGACCAAGAGACTCAGCAGCTCCTTTTTCTTTTCATCTTTTCTTTCTAAACAAACACTGTCCCATGAAGCTGCTTCACGAAGTCCTCTCACTGTTGCTTTCTGAATCCTTCCCCAGAGGAATGAGCTGTTCCTGGGAAAGGAGGAGGGATGTTTTCCTGTGCCATCTTTGTGTCAGTATCTCAAGACTCTTCCAATCAGACTTTTTGACTGGGCTGAGATCCTATAGAGTTGTTGCTACCCTGTGTGTGTGGTTACATATAGGTGTACGTAAATCTGTGTGCAAGAAGGGGTTAAAACTGTTGGTGAGAGATACCACAGGAAATCCCATTTTAAAACTTCCTTTCACCACTTCAGTTTTGAATTGGTGGACATTCTAATTCTTCAATGATAATAATGATCAAAACTTCTTATTTATAACAGAAGCATAGCTCTCTTCCATTCACTAAGGAGTCAAAAACTCACTTTTTTACTGTAAATCATGAATCTTCTAGATTTGTGTTGTGATGTGAGTTGTCCTGAAGTGCAAAGAACAATTTCTTTCATATCAGCTTGTCATTGTTTGTTACTGTTCTCATTAGTGACAGAGGTATGGGAAGTTTTATATCTGGCACTGAACAGGAAAAGGGTGCAATCCTGCCAAGGAACAAAAAAAGTATTGAGATAATATCAAGAAATAGCACAATTAATGCCAGGGTGTTCCTTATCTCAGCGTTTGGAGGACTAAAACAACCAAAGCAGTTAAATAGTTCTGTCAGTGTTGCTTAAAGTGAACCAGTTTTCCATGACTGAGCTCTGGGTGTTTTGTACATGTCTGAATCCAACCATCTCATTTTAGCAGCAATGTGAACAGTAAAAGTAATGCTTCATCACCTTCATAGATAGTCAGGTATATCTGGATTGCTTTAAACTCCAGCTTCACTTCTATAAATCCTGTTTGATTAAGGCACACAATGGTGCATCCATTGCAATAATTGTGTCCTCTTCTTTCAGGAAATATATTTAGGGAAAGAGATTTGTATGTAAATCACTTCTTTGGAGTTAGGAGGGATATTTATTTTTTTAAAGATTCTGGACATCCCCCAAGACTGCAGACATTTTTGTGGCCATCTTCTGTATTTCATGAGTGGGGCACACAGCAAACTCCACATCTCTGTGTGTCCTGGTAAAGGCCTTGTTTGCCAGGACTGGGAAATGAACTTGGTGGGTATTACAGACCTCTGCGTGCTGATGAGGGGATAGAAAGGGGATAAGAAAAGGCCATTCATTCATTCTTTCTCTCTCCTTCTGTCTTTAAACACATAAACACGGCAGAGCCTCTGGGGTGACACTTCTCTTTCATTGTGGTAAATCTCTTGACTTAAATGGGCACAACGTATGTGAAGAACAGACATTCAGACCAGAGATAGAGTGCTAAGAAACTGATTTCTCTGTGCTTAAGCCTGGACATAAATGCAGTTTTTCAATCCAAAGTGTATTTTATTATGAATCATGTTCTTATTCTTGAAAGTAATGTGAGCTCTTTATCTGCCATTGACAGTCCTAGCGTAGGATTTCAGTGGAGGAACATCTCAATTGCATCACTTAGACTGACACGGGTGCCAAATCCATGATCTATTCTCACACTCACACATCTCTTTCCTTTTTGCTTTGGTTTATCCAGGAAAAACGTGCCAGATCTTTAGAGGTGAGGTGTAAGCTGCAGCAGATGGCCTTAATTCCAGAGTACAGGAACTGGTTCTTATTTTTGTATGTCCACTCATTGTCTGTATTTCCAGCTACAGGCTGAGACACAACATTTCCTGGCTGAAAGGAAAAGAAAGAAAACTTGCATAAGAAATTTAAAGTTAAGGTATTTCCCCAGAACTTCCTCTGATTATTATTGTAATAATGCCAGAGCCCCAGATATTTTCCTGATTTCTGAAGTTACACTGAGTACAGCTCAGCTGTGCCTCAGGTATGGTTGGGTTTAGTTATTTTGCAGAGAGAGTATTTCCTTTTATTTTATTTATTTATATTACAAACCTACAATTTAGTAGAGATCAGTATTACACTGTGTTTTGTGGCACTCTGGTGTCTCTGTGGTCCTTCAGCTTTCCCAAAATCCCCACTTTGGGGCCTGATCCAAAGCCTGACAGGTGATTCCAGCCTCTTCACCGATGTCAAACAGCTTTGGATCACAACCTGTGGCTCCTTCAAAGCCACAGCAGCATCAGAGAGCTACTCAGTGAGACCAAGAGTGCAAATTACATTGCAGGTGGGGCCTGTCCATTTTTATTGAGTGAAAAATTAAACAGTGCAGTTAAAGATCCTAAACCTCCCTTGCATCATGTCCAGGGCAAGCTGCAGCTGGAGGCTGGGCTCTGATAGCCCCAAAGGGCAGTGCAGTGTGTTCGCAGCCAGGCTGGGGCTGCCTGGGTGGTTTATTCCTGATCAATTTGTCACAGCATGGGATGAAATGGCCTGGGAAAGTGTTTCCTTAGTGATTCAAATCCTAAGGTGTGGTAGGCAGCTTGCAGGATGAATGCAAGAAGTGCCACGGCACAGAAATGGGGGAAGCTGATGGAAACCTACAGGGAGCTGGTTAAATCTACTTCACTTGAGTGGCCAGCCTAAGAGTACAAAGAGGTCAATATATCCATAATTATTATTATAATTTTCTGTTTAAAATATGCCAAGTTCTTCGGGAAGGAAGAAATTAAAAGAAAGAATTTCTTTTCAAAAAGCCTTTTAAATTATAGCTTCAAAGCATTAACTTGTCTAGTAGCTTCCTAATTTCCCCAAGGATCTAAGAAATAGGCATTAGGATTCCTGGTGCAAGACAAAGACTTTTAAAATTCTAGATTTTTAATATACAAGCATTTTATATATGTTACTGCAATGGAGCAGCTAATTTTGTGTGACTGTAGCTGGTTAGTGGAGCCTGTACAGAAGTAGTTGTAGTTATAGGCAGAGTGTGCTGTATTTTTATCTGCAGACAAGCCTTCAGCATTTGGGAGAAATAAACATATTTCCATTTTATGTGTCTCTTTGGCAAAATGTTTTGCTTGTGGAGAAGAATGACTTCTCTTTCTGAATTTGGAAAGTTGTAAATAATGCCCATCTTACATGTTCAACAAGTTTATTTTCTACTGCAAACAAATGGAGTGTTCTCTGTGGTGGTGACAATGAGAAGAACATTACCCATCCATTATGCAGCACTCCAGAGAATTAACTATGGCACAGCAAGTAAATAACCCTCCCAACAGCCTCAGGAACTTTCTAGATAAGTATTATCAGTATGAAAAGAATTGGATGCTGAGTTCTAATTTTCTTCCTTATTTAAGCTGGGCAAGTTGGGATATGTATGTGATAATTGTTCATAATGTCACTCCAAGAGGTTTATGGTGCCAAATGACACCTGATGTGCCAATTACATCCTGCTGCCCCTCATTCAAATTAACAGGAAATGTTAAATCAGGAGTGCTGCTGTACCTGCCCATTAGGGAATATTCAGGAGCAGGCAAGGATCGTGTGCCTGTAGGTAAAGTGTTTGCTGGAAGAACTGTTGTGCATTGAAGGGCTGAACTAAAGAACTCTCAGCTTGGAACAATCAGGGATGAGACTGATAGGAAAGGGGAATATTTGGGTATAAGTATCCAGTATAGAATAAGTAAGTATTTTGTTCTGTGTTTAGGCAGGAGAACGACCATGTGGTCAAATCAAACAATGGTAATGAAATACTTCCCATTCCAACCATAATTCAGGAGAATATTACTCAGGAATTTTTCAGTGGGGAATGGCAGGATGTAACATGTATCCCTTAGTTTGTTGTGGATGATTAGGCAGATGTGAGCTCTGAGAAGCCACCACAGCCAAAAGGGCTAATGAAATTCTTGAATGAATGTCAAAGAAAATTTCAAGAGAATGAGAGAGATTCTTTTTCCTGGTTTTGGTGCTTGTGTGACTGCTGCTGGCAAACTCCCTGCGTGCAGCTCTCCTCTCCATAATTCAAGAGGATAATGACAACTGGAGAGTGTTGAGAGAATAATGACAGGAGTGATTAAAGCGCTGGGAAGGAGAGAGATGGGGATGGCAAGGAGAGAGATGGGCACTCGAGGAGCTTGTCCTTGTACCTACGATGCCTTAAGTTTTAAGGTTTTTTTCTTTTTTCTGTTCTGATTTAGCTTCATATTAAGTGTTACTAAGTTCTCTTCACAGGGCAGTCAGACACAACAGTTCTCTCCAGCTCAAAATTCAAGGGCAATTGTTCCCCACCTTAGGCCCAAAAGCATCAATAATGTAAAAAAGAGGAAGGCAAGCAAGAAGGATGGACCTTCATCATTGGAAGTTATTAATTGGACAATTAACCTCAAGATGCAAATGGAGCAGAACTTCTAAAAGTGTGAAACCCCGTGCCCAGGCCCCTTTTCTGTGTCCATCCTGAGGCCCATCCTGGCAGGGCTGCAGCCAGGCTCTTGTATTGCCAGGGTGTGGCCTTTGAAGGCCTTGCAATAAATTCCTACTTTATTCCTCTCCTTTTGTCTGGCCTCTGCTCCAGGCCAAACTGATAAGGCACCACCTAGAGCCTTCCCAGCTCCTCAGAGCCCCTTCCTCTCATCCTGTGCTTGGCACTGGAATTGCAGGAGCTGTTCCATGGGCTTGGCATGGACAGGGGGAGCTCCTCGTGTTCCTGTGCTCCGAGGGTCAGAGCCATCCCTGCCTTTGGAGCTCCTCTCTGTGCTATTGTGAGGAAGAGTGAAAATGAGCCCAGTAGGGCTGGAATAATGGGGGTTGAATCCCTCCTGTATTTTCTTCCTGAGCCAGTTCATTTTGGGAGCTGCCTCCACCGAAAGAGGTACAAAACGGCTGTGCTGACACTCCGGGGCACAGGGGCAGCCCCTCAGCCTGGCTCAGGTGTGTTGGATTTGTGGTAATTTGGTTTGGTTCCCAGCGGGAGGATGTTGTTTATTGGACACTTCTTTTCAACAAGTTTCTTTGACAGGGCATTGTTTCCAAGGCCAGTGTATCAGACCTTTATGTAAGTGCTGAATAACTTGTATCCAAATTAGAAAAAAGAAGAAAATAATTATATCCATACTGTTATATGTAATTTAACTGTTGGCCTTGGTGGACTGCATCGTAATAGAACTTTTCAAGGTAAAATGTGTCCTCTTGAAGAGGTTTTATGAACTTGAGGCTACGTAAATGACTCATTTGAAAGGCTAAAGGCTAATAATGCTGTGAAATCTGTGCAGTTAAGTAGAAAAGATTTACTTCATTTTTCAGGTGCAAATTAGAAGTTTATATCTATTATTTCTCTTGGAAAATATGGAAACATTTAAAGAATATTAATATAAGAGTTATTAGTAGTCTGAAGTACTTTTTGATACATTTATCTTTCCATGACAATGGCTTTGAGGTCATTTTATTACCTCCTATTTCCAGAAGTATCCTTGGAACCCATAGATTTCAAAAATGTCTGTAAAGAAATGTAACATTAATTATGTTATGTAAAAGGTATTGGTTCTTTTCAAGTATTTTAAAAGATTTTGTTATTAAATAAGTTACAAGCTACAAAACACCCCGAGAAAGAAAATATATTATTGTTGGTTCAGTGGCTGATGACAACAATTGAGAATCTGGGGAAATGGACTTGCACAAAACTGTGATTTCTTAACTGCTGTTCCAATAATATGGAACGCTGCATTCTGAGAAAACATGGGAAAAGAATAAGAAATTATCACAAAAACTAAAGAAAATATTCTGTGGAAGTCCTGTCTGCCAGAGCAAACTGTAGTTTCTGTAAGAATGCAGCAGCAATCCCATGGTTAAATGTTTTCACTTTTCTCTTCTTGGATTCTCCATCCTCAGCTTTAACTGGGCTGATGGACTCCTGCTACAGGAGGGGACATAAACAATAAAAAAAATTAATTGAAGGATGCAGAATGTAGAGGAAAAAGTGTCAGAAAAGTCTGCATTAAAATTTGCAAGTTCGCTTCTTGCTCTAGAGAAAAGCATCATATTTAGCTCTCTTAATAAAAACCAGAGCCATATGTCAATTTAGAAACAATTGTTCCTTTTAAAATATGTTACACAAGCGATTTGCCATTTTAAAATCATTCTGCTCATTTAAGTAGAAAAAGAAAAAGGGGGAAGTTTTGTTTCTTGGATGACAGCATAGCTCAATATTTAATTTCTGGTTTTATTTTGATGCATATTTTAATACTCTGACCATAGATCTGAGCAAAGAAATCCTATTATGCATGCACATAATACAATAAGCCTGGTGCACCCTCTGATATCCATGTGAGCCTGGCAAACCCTTGAATATTCCATGGTCTCCTACGCTCCATGGCAAACTCCTGATCCGGAGCCTTGGAAGTTTCAATGCACAGATTCCGAGCTCACCCCTGACAGACGTGAGGGTCCCTGGGGTCTGTCACCTCCCTGATGCAAACCTGTTGCACAGCCTAGCCCTTGCCCAGGATTAACCCTTTCCCAGGATTAGCCTTTTCTAGGATTAACCCTTTCCCAGGATTAGCCTTTTCCAGGACCAGCCTAAGTCCTGCAGCATCAGTGCTGGTCTTCTCCCAGGGCACACCTTAAATCCCAAAGCTTGGCCACTGTCTGTGGCAGGAAATCTGCAGTGTAGCTCTCTGGTTCTCCTCAGAGAACCTGTGCTGCCCACAGGGAAAAATCCAAACTGGAATTTGCATCCTGCACGAGCAGGATTTGTGAGACAGCACTACAGGGTTTTATGGGAGTCCCCCTCTTCTTTCAGGTGCTTTACAGGGACTGCCCTTGTCCTGGGCAATATGAAGAAACCTAGGAATAAATTGCTGTCCAGTGAGCAGGAATTCAGGCTGGGGGAAGTTCCCAGGAGTTGGTTGGGAGTTCGGCTCCCCCTGGGCTGTTCCTGGCAGAGCTGGGGCTGAGCCCTTCCCTCCCCGCAGCCCAGCCTTTCCTTCAGCCCCGGCTGCGAGGCTGGAGGGGCTGCAGGTGCTCGCACCCCTCTGCCGGCCAAGCAGGGGGCTGACAGGGGCAACAGGGGCTGGAAGAGAAATGAGGCAGATAAATATGAGTTCGGAGGCTCTGGAGGAATCTGCAGGCGTCCCGGCTAGTGCGGTAATCCCGGGCAAGCGTTGCTCTTGGCAAACATTTCTTCAATGGCTGTTGAATAGCTCCTGAGTGAGAGCGGGGCCGCGGTGTAATCCCAGGCATTCCCTCCCCCCGCCCGCCCGTCACTCTGGAGAGAGTTCCCTCTCCTGTGAACTGCGAGGGAGAAGGGATATAACTGTTCTTTCGGGAAATTCCACTTGAACCAGGGTTCAAGGATAAATATTACCTCCCATCGGATATGTTAACTATTTTTTAATGATGCGATCTGATATTTTAACAGTGTGCGCAGTGCAGCAGAGCTTTGGGTTTGTTGTTTAAATATCTTTGATGGTATGTCATAACAAATTAGTTTCTAAATGTTGCCAATTTGGCAGACAAAGCTGATTATTTCCTGCAATCACACTGCATATGTGCACAAGATTATAATTAATGACCAGGGATGCCAAGCACACTTTAATAATGATCCTTCAGCATTTAAGGGACTGTTAGAGTTATTGGCATTTGTGCCTCGTGTTGCAGAGGACGGGGGCAATGAATACTGATAGATCTATCAGTGTCATAGAATCCAGTCGTTTCCTGATTTTTCTTATAAATTGGAGGATTCACTGGGAGTTATTGACGAAGCAGCTGCAGTGAATATTAACAGTGTTTGTGCTGCTTTCACTGAAGCACTACGAACTCCTAATTAGATTGGAATTGCTCTTTTGGCAACTTTGCAAGGCGGCTTTTCCTTAGCATATTGTCCATTTTGTGTAAGGATTACAAGGAAATCAGGGACGGATCTTTGAAGAACACCTGAATGTCAAGACAGCGGAGGGCTGGATCAGAATAAAAACTAAAGTGGAAAGGCACAGTTGATGCTTAAAATAAAGAAAAGATAAAGCTTGTAATACAACCCAACAGAATCAGGACATGGAAAGAACTTCAGGGCTTTTCTCAGGATGCTCCAGAAAATTTCTCCTGTTGAAACTCTTGACAGTAAAATGAAAATCGACACATGTTTTCAACTTGAAACTTGATGGGCAATCTCTTGGCTATAGATATTTTTACCAATATTTATGGAGAAATTTATTAAACAGACAGTTTTTTAGTAAAATGGCTCATTCGAACTCTGGAGGAAAAAAGATAGTTTATCATAAATTATTTTACTTCTTGTCAACTTTGGTTTTCAAATTCGTTTCAGCCAGACCTAATTTTTCACCCTTAAATTTTCAATATGATTTGTGGATAGGATTCTGGGATTTTTGATTATATTTTAAAGGTGAGCTTACTTTAGTTAAAGAAACTTTTGAAGAGGACAGACTTCAGCTCATTATTCTTTAGCAACCTGTCATACATGTCAGATTTTACGGAGACAGGCTGGAGGATTGACACGGACACCTTGAATTAAAACCCACTTACTCAGACATCTATGAGGGAGGCATTTCCCAAGAAAGGCAAAGCTGTGTTGGTGCTGATACATCTCATTAAGTCCAAACCACGAAGTTCCAACCAGCAGAAACTGAAATTTTCCTCTGACTCATGTAATTGAACAAAATCTGGGCACGTGAGAAGTTTTACAGACCAGGCAAGAGCATGTGAGGGGAGTGCAGTGAATGAACGTCCTGGTTCAATAAAACACCTCAGCTATTTGCACAAGGCTGTGCTGGCACTGGCAGGAGGGGCTGGAGTCTTTTTCAGTCCCCAGGTCAGGCAGGTGGCTCTTTTTGGGGAGTGTTTACTCGGTGTTTGTTGTCTTGACTTACAGGTGATGATTTTTGCTCTTGGTTGAAAAAGTCTCCTCTTGCTGTGGAGGTCTCCAGGGACTATTATTGCCAGAAAACCAACTCCCCAGAGCTCAGATCTTCCCCATTCTGCCCCTGCCCTTGGCCTCAGGGGTCAGTTCACCTTTCTGCAGCTCAGCTTTCCAGGCTGTGGGAGAGGTTCCAGCTCCACAGGGGCAGTGGCTGATGTGGAAATGTGCTGAGAGTCACCACTGCCTGGAAGCATATGGTTATTATTCACTAATAAAAGGGAATTAAAATTTCCCTGGTGATAAAAGTTGTAGAATGTAGTTATATTATTATGAGCAAGTAAGAATATAATTGAGGTTTGGTATAAACAGAGGTGCTGCTATATGAGCTGCTGCTGATATTGATCAATAACCATCTCTCACTGTAATTGTTCCAGTTTGTTTATTGCTCTGCATGGGAGTTATTGATCTTCTCTTTCAAGCTTCTTTGTGTTCTTCCAGTTTCTAATTCATTCTTGCTTTTTTCTCTTAGAGAGTTTAAATAAAAGCTTGAAAAGGATTATCAAACTGAGCCCTGAGAAGAGATTGCTTAAAGCCAGCATCCACACGCCCCCCTTCAGTGAGTAAATCAATAGTCCTGGTGGCCATTGCAGCTTATCAGTGAGCTGTGCATGAGGAGAGCAAACTGCAAGAATGCTCCTGCTGGCCTCTGGCACCTCCTCTCCTTTCTGCGTGGGGATGGCAAAGCCATGCCCATCCATGTGCCCATTGTCACTTTAGGTTTTATCAAACAACACCCAGAGCTGAAATGCCACCCAAACTTTGCCACAGTGGCTGCTGGAGCATTGCAGTAACTTCATGTGCTGCTTGATGGGTGGGAAGACACTCTTTTCTATGGCTTCAGTTTGCAAATGATCTGGAGGGGGACTCCAGGGAGGCTGCAGTCCATTAGTCCAGTGTCACAGCTCTGGGGGCATGGCTAATGCAGCTGATTCACATTGAAAAGGAGCAGATGTGGTTGGATTCATCAGCTGCAGTGCTGCCAGCAGAGTATCCAGAAATAACTTGGAATCAGGTGATTTACTCCATTTATAAAACTCCCTGGGTGTATTTCTTGCTTGTAACAATAGTCACAAACCCAGAGCTTTACTGCAAGGGAACCATTACACTCTGTGGTTTCACATCATGGTGCAGTTTAATGTCTTGGCATAAAATGAGTTCCCTCCTGTCCCAAAGCTCTGATTCCACACTTCTGTTCACTCAGACCTCCTTTCAGAGGAGCACATTCCTCTTACTGAGTTCCCTCTCCACTCACAGCTTCTGCTCTGGCTTTGACATGATTTGACATTTTTTACTTGTTGCATTCTACAAAAGATGATGATGAACTTAAGAAATATCTGCTGTAATAACAACCCTTTTTGACATGGTCTCTGGGGGTCCCTTTTTAATTCCTTTTTATTAAGGAGGGGAAGCTCAGTGTCCATGAGACTGGTGAGGCTGTGTAAGAGCAGGAGTAAACTGTGAGTAAACTGAGATCCCTTGCATGTCCTGGGTGTTTGTGTGTGCCAGCTCATGATGGAGCAGGGAAAGGAGAGGGATGAGGCTCCCTGATCCCAAGTTCATGGTTTCAGGGCAGCTGCTGAACTCAATTTGTGAACGTTTTCCTTGGCATATATGAGTGACAACACCCTGAGCAGCAGAACACACATTTAAATACCTAAAAGAGGATTTAAGGGTCTTAAGTTGTTACCAAGCTTGCTGATGAAATGATGAATGCCCCCACCGTGCATTCATCAAATGCTTTTTGCATTTATCTTCATAACTTTTTCAAGACCTGATAGCAATAACTTTGAGAGTGCCCCCTTCTCCTTTCCCAATTTCCATCCCTATCAGCAGGTATTAAAATGGCTTGTTTCCAGATAAGAAAAATATATGTCATATAAAATATCTGTGCTTTTCTAAATGGCTTGCACATCTCATTAACTTAATATTTTTTCCATTGGTCACTTTGGATTTATTACTTTCCAACCATAATTTTTTTAAATTTAATTTTGACCTGGCATTAGCCTAAAATTAAATTCTGATCTACCCTCCACCTAAAATGGTCTGGGGAGGAAGCCGCTTTGCATTACATTATCATCCTATCAAATTTAACTAATTTAAAGGTGACATGAATAAAATATTCATTAAAAGTCCAGTGCCCATTTGTCTGTGATCTTTAGTGATGTCCCCATTAACTTTCAGTTGACTCTCAGTTGGAAACAGCAACCTCTCTTTCCCAGCCTTTCTGGAACAACTTTGATTTACATGAAGAACATAGCCTGCCTTCTTGCTCTCTTCCTCATTATTTGTTCAAGTTCCTTTTTATGGCCTTTTCTCTGGGCTAAAATACTTGCCCTCAAAATAGTCTGAAGTACTGATGCACTGAGTATTACAGCAAAAAAATACCATGACACCATCAAGCTTCCTTTAGCAACATAAAGAAAAATATTCTGAGGGGAATTCAGCAGCTGTGGGGGGTATTAAATGTTTTCTATTTAGTTCTGCAACTTCTACCTGGTTGCCTTGCATCATTCTTGCACAATTCCTGGCTCTTGACATCCACTGAGCCTCCTTAGGAGAATGGTTCTGAAAGTCATGAATTCATCCACCAGAGAAGTTGTGCTTGGTCCTTAGAACAGGAGAGATACAAAAACAGGGTTTTTGAAGAAAGATTTGCATTAAAAGGTACAAGAAATAATCTTTCCATTATAACCAGGGATATTTTCTTGTGCTCAGACACGAGTCACTGCTGTTGTAAAATGATCTACATGGTATGAAATATAATTCCTTTTTACTCCAAAGAGAGAAAAGTCCATATTCTCACCAAGTCTTATATAAAAGTGTATTACACTTACATGTAAGTGTAGTTCCATGTCTGGTTCTTATACTTGGTTCTGCACTAAGGAATTCAGGCAAGTTGGGATATTTTGCCCCAGTAATCAGAAATTGGTGCATTCTGGGCTGGATCCTGAAAATGGGGATAGCTCAGCCTTTGATGGAGCTGTGCTGGGTCAAAAGCCAGCACAAACTTTATAGTAGAACACAGAAAGAGAATATTGTTGTTCAGTTTGGTTTGTGGTTTTTTTAATTGTAGCTGGCAATATCTCATACATAAGTTTATATTCAATATAAACAGAAATAAAAATTCTGTTGGGCATTTTAAACTTGGTTTGTGGCTGCTGTGAAACACTGGACCCTGAGAGCTGCCCTATTCCCCAGTTACAGGTGCAGTGTTATAACACAGGGATGGAATCAGATCATTCTTTGCACACTCCATTTTTGCCTTATTGATTGTGAAATGATGGGGTAATTCCAGGGGCTTTTTTCCTTAGAGATTCTCAGATAAAGGATTTTCCCTCTTTCCAAAGTTAATAAGCAAAACTCAGTTGATGCCACTGGGGTGAGGATGTGGTCCATATTACAAGCACTTGTCATTCTTCTTCCCCATTAAAGTCGGAGTACTCTGGATTACTTCAACTGAAATTCCACATTTATTTCTTTTTCAGACCTTAGCACCTGCAGCTTTTACGACTTATAAACCCTTGAATTATTTTCAAAAGTAATTTTAAAAAATCTGTTTATCTGTATATGTAATTCAGACAAAAATAGCCATAAGTTAATAAGAGCCAAAATGAATCCTCACAGTCCTGTGTCCAAACCTGAATTCTTCCACCTTCCTTGCTGAAATCAGTGAAACAGTTCCTTATCTCTGTTCCCTTAGGAGAAATTGGGGTAGTCCCAAGGAAATCACAATATTTTCCTTCAGCAGAGCTGAGTTTTGAGTCAGGCCCAGCCACCTCCTTAATGGGCCTGAACAACAGGGATTAGGGAATATTGAATGGGAAAAGAAATTGCATCCTGGGTGATCTGGATTATTGGGTGATGGATTTTAATTGCATTCTGTAGGAACACAATGATCACTCTTCTCACATTACTGAGGAGCTGGGGCCCCATTAGGTTTTTCTCATATATTCATAGATAAATTGCAGGTTTGTTTGCTATTTCTCCACTTTTTGCAATAATCAATACTAACACAGCCATGCAAAAGTGACAGCTGAGTTACACAAGCTCATTCTCAGTCAGAAATCTCACTTATTAAAAAACAAACAACAAAAAAACACATCCTAAAGGACTCCCAACATCCTGACAGGAATTTAATACCTTTGCAGTTTTGGGTCAAATTTTAAGGAGTCCAGCGAGTAGACAAAAATCAAAATTAAAGTAAAATCAGATTCACTCAAGTCAATACAATGTTAACGAATTTAGAAGATTCATACCTTGAAAATTTCCTCAGGGTCAGCGAGGCAAACCCTGCCAATAAATGCCAAAGGGTTATCACAAGGTACAGCAGCAATTAGAGCAGGGCTCTGGGTGGAGTGAAAAGGTTTTGGATGAAATTTTGCCTTCTGTATCTTTCCTGAACAAAAATATAAACCCCAGGAAATGAATATTTTTCATGCTGCAGGAACGAGAATTTATGAATCCAATAATTTCTCAGATGCTACTTGAAAAATGTTTCTTTATCCAAAGGTTAACTCCTTTAGGAGTACAAACCTCTAAATTTTCTCACTGGCTCTATTACTTGGTACAACTGGATTCACCAGAGTTATAAATCTATTGGTTTTCCACTCTCTAACAGAATAATCCCTGGAATCTCATAGATATAAATGGAATTGCTAATTTTCAATAAATCTGCAGTAACAGGTAATAGTGTCACGATCCCCAGCTCCAATCATTTTTGCAATAATAAATGAGACTATAGAAGACTCACTTTTGGCCAGAAAATTTACTGTGCAGGGCACAGATTTTAACCCCCAAAGTACTTAACCAATTCCCCTCTCTTTGTTGTTGTCACTGCTGCAGCACAGCAGCGATTCCTGAGGTGGGATCAGGGCCACTTTGGGCTGCACAGGTTATTTATAGGCTGATTTGGGCAGGAAATGGAGTGTTTTTCCAACATCTATTTTCAGCCTGACAGTATTCAGTCCAGAGGGGCAAATCCAGGCTATTTGTAAGAGCCCAGGGACGGATGCAATTCACCTGAAACTTCTTCCCTGCTCAACCCCAAGCCTGAAATCTGACTTTGAGGCCAGACAGGAGCACCAGAAATGGCTTTTTTGGGGGGGTGCTACAGGTGGATTGTCTTTGAACGCTTCACATTTTATTATCGCAATTCAGCACGGTCTGAGTGTGCACAATTCACAGCTGTGTTTTACAAAGACTCAGGTGCTGGATTGAACAGTACCTTGAAGTCACTGGGCTGCTCCCAGTCACTACATACCTTCCCAAGTTATACAATCAAATATATGCACACATCTTTAGAGGAACGAGACCCTAAAGGGAATGCCTGGGAATGGATAGAAGGGCCTGGAGAGCTGTACTTGCTTGTCCAAGATGTTAAAAACAGCTCCAAGAGTGGAATACACATCCCTGGAGTCCCAGTTCAGGGATCTGGTGGCACTGGTTGGGCTTTCAGTGCCAGCAAAATAACACTGAAAAATATTAAACGTGTTAGGAACATGCTGAAAGGAAAAGTTATATTAACAAGAGATGTCTCTCTGAGCTGTATCGATTTTCAGCTCTGGGTGGAAGAAACTCTCCAGACAGACATTTAAACATATTATTGCCTCCTATTTACTCAGCAGATATACCTAACACGCTTTATGAGATGAGTTCAGGAGGGAAGAAGTCAATTAAAATCTGAATCTCACGCAGTTATAGGAGATTAAAATAACCCTCTATTTGTTATGTGGAGCTCTAATGCTCACCCCCAAACCACAGGAGCACCTGAACCTCGCTTTAAATCCAGCACATGCTTTCCCTGGATGTGTTCTGCCAACTGGTCCAAGCTCAACAAAGTGCACAAGCAGAATTCTTTTAGCTTGGAGTTGTTCAGGCAAGGATAAATGATCAGTCAGGAGCAGCTCAGGAGCTGGTAGCTGCCAGAACAGCTGCACTCTGCTGGACAGGCCAGCAGCTTGCACTATTTCTCTTAAGGATTTTCCTCCCTCTCAGAGCTGAGATAGGATGAGGGAATTCAAGAATAAATTCTGCATCAAAGAGAAAGCATTTACATGACAAATTCGTGGGACTTTTCTGAGCTGTGTGACTTTGTGTGAATCACTTTGTGCCTCCATTTTCCTGATTATCAAGTGTAGATGTTGGTATTGGCTTCTCTCTGAAGTACTTTGGGGTCACAGGCAAAACCTCCATGAAAGGTGGCAGAAATAATGGCAGTGGGCATCCTGAGGAGACCCACAGGCAGCTCTTTTGACACTAGCACACATGGGAAATTGGGTAGAGCACATGGAAGTGTGGGAACTGGAGAGAAATGTTCAAGAAATGCCTTTAGGCCAAAATCTGCTCCCTTTGATGTCAGTGAAGCCCCTCAGTGAAGCCCCTGTCTGGTTGTGATCTCTGTACAAAGAGGGAAATAAGATGTGAGGAGGTGCTGGTAATTCTTCCACTGAAATCCTTATAGGGGATACAGGACTTTTACACAAGAATTAGAAGAGAAGCAGGAGTTCAAGGGGAAACAAACACTCTGTTATCTTCTCACCTCAAAATGCAGGAAATTATCCATGCCAAAACCTATCCAGAAAATTAAAAGCCAATTAAATGAAAGCCCAAATGATGCTGGCAGTAAGGGAGCTGTACACATAGGCAGGTTCAGGGGGAATTCGAAGGTAAAACAATCAGAGGTAAATTAAATGGATATTCTGTTAAGAGTATTAGGAAGTAACTGAGAAAATGTGTGAGTTAAAAAGAGAAAGGATAAATATCAATGGAAAATTACGTTGAAGACAGCAAATTTCTTCATTCCAGCCTTGGCTGCAGAGCCTGGTGTGAGGCGCCTCAGGGCTGCTGTGCTGTTCCCAGGGATGTGCTGCCCCTGGAGCTGCAGGAAAAAGTGCTGAGAGAAGTGTGAGGGGAAGCAGCAGGACACTGCCAGGCAGAGAGGAGACTGAGTCCAGAGTCTGGAAGGAATTTGGGAATGCAGTAGCTGAGTTAATGTGGAATTTTACAGACTCATTACAAGTAGTAAATATTTCAGAAAGCAGAGAAAAACGTCTGTCTCCTATTGCAGGCACTTTCCAGTCCTTCCTACTTTGTTTGAAATGGAAATCCAGGCTGGAATGTGGATGGATTGTGGGTAACGCTTTCCAGGAGGAAGGAGCCAGCACCTCTGGAAACACAGGCTGCTGTCAGTGCTTCCAGGAAGGGTATTTTAACAAACTGCACCTGAATTTGCTTCTTAAAACTCTTTTTACACTGCTGAACGAAGCACAAGAACTGATCTCCCTCATCACACTCCATGGCATATCTGTGGTCTCTGCATATGAAATGTAGTGAGATTTAGGTTGTTATTATACTGTTGAAGTCATCAATTGTGGCTTATAAAATTCTGGAAGTTATGTAATTTGTTGTCTATTTCTGGTTGTTCCTGAAATGGTCTTTGTGGAAGTAGGTAGGATTCCCATTACTTTTCTCATAAAAACATTGCTTTGATTAATAGGCTAAAATTTTTAATAGAAGGATTTCCTGTCAAACAGGCTCCCAAATCCTTCAGAACATCTTCTAGAAGCTGCTCCTCAAGATAATTTCTTCACTAAAAAAAAAGAAAAAAACCCCAGATACAGATATCTTTTCACCTTCTATCTACCTGTTAAATAAATTTGTCATTTCTACAGCCAATTCAGGAAAGGAGTTATCAGATCCTTTCCTTGGAGACCCAAGTGTAACCCTGCAGGTCTCTGGGGTCAAGAGGAAGCCTTCTCAGGAAGGCTCTGTGCACAATTTGACAGTCAGGGCAGTCATTATCAGCCAGCCTGGCACAGGCCTCCAGGGCTTTCCCATGGCACAGGGGCTGAACTGTGCTGCCCATGCCTCCTCTCACCAATTATAAGTTCTGTACAGTTTTCTGAAAGACTGCACAAAACATATCAACATCATTCCCTTCTTTGTAATGAGGAAGCAATTTTACCTTATTATAACTGACTAAATATGCATGGGCTGACCCAGTAGGACCCTCATTCACCCTTATTCTTTCCCTCTGGAAATCATATTCCCTTTTCATCGTTTCCATTTCAAATTTTTCTTCCTCCCCATCCTTTCTGTGCGCTCTCTCTTGATCCCATTCTTGTTCCATCTTTATCTTTCCCATGCTGAATTGTCACTCTTCACACTCCTGCTCTCATTACAACTTCCTTTGTGTTTGATGCTCTCTCAGTGCTGTTTTCAGTCCCCTCCTTTTTACCTCGTGCTTTTCTAACATCTGCAGTGGTTTAGCACTTCTGCAGCTGTGCAGACTCCTGTGCATGGCTTCAATTAGTTGATAAATGTTCTTACTGCTGTTTGCTGCCTCCTCCCAGGATGGGAAAGACCTGCCAGGAAGCAGAGAGAGATGGCGGTAGTGCCCTCCCAGAGGAGCCCCTGAATCCAGCTCAGCACCCACAGCTCTTCCACCACACCCAACCCATCCCTGGGGTGCTGCTCTGGGTACCCCCCACCTCCCCAAATGTCATTCCCCCTCATGAGTTCCTCTGAGAACTCCCAGTGTGAACCCAAATCCTGTGTTTGTGTGGATAGAGACCACAGGCTGAACTGTGAGGAGATTTTCAGCCTTGTGAAAATCACCTTTCAGCCTCCGTAGCAGCATCTGCTGGGGTTGTTTAGCAGAGTGTGTGAGACCTCCTTGCTCAGTGACAAAAGGCTGCACATCCCTCATGCCCATCATGCCCCAGGCCTTGGCAGGGGAGTGAGGCAGTGATGCAGGGTAAGACAAGGAGACTGTTTAATGCCTCAGAAAATCCATGCCCTGAAAAACTCCCTGGGCCGTAATGGCAAAGATAAGAGAATTCCATGGGCACATCAAACTGGGAATCCCGGTGACCACTGGAGATAACTCCCAGATGGCCTCTTTACATTTACAGAAATAGAAACAGCACCGAGAGCTTTATCTGGGATAACCAAATCAGGTGAGTACCTGACCCACTGAAAGGAAAGGGACAGACAGCTCCCAAAGCTGGCAGAGGCTTTAGACCACCAGGCATTCCCAGCTGCACTCAGGGTGTGGTGAAAACTCCGCACTCACAGGTGATGGTGGGAAAAAAAGAATTGACAGATGTCAAGCAAGAGCAGACAGGTTATAAAGTCTTAAATTGAGGCACTCCACCTGTCCTAGGGCAGGCTGATTGCTTTGGAACCAGGCACCATTCCTGCCAACCTGGGGGTTACTTTCTTGTGCACTGGAGATGTTTTGGTTTCCCAAACTTTATTTTCTGTATTTTACACCTTGTACATGTGCCCAAGGGCACACAGGCATTGCTCTCCTCTTGACATTTGAAATATCTTGCTCCCCTTTTGATGTTTAAAAAACATGTCAAGCAGTCAAATTTTTAAGGCAAGTAAGATCTCTTGTGATCTCTGACAAGGTGAGTAGCCAAGCAGACCTTGGCTGTAGGTGTGGGAGACAGGAAAATGAGTTAAAGCTTCCAGATAGCTTTGTGACATCAGCCACTGTGATTTCTGTGGTTCCTCATGCACAGCCCCTGTCTCCAGCCTTCCACAAGGCATGGGACTCTGTGTGCATCTTGTTTGGAGGAGCTCAGGCTGAGAAAGGCTCAGCTTGGATATTTCCCTTTATTGATCTGTGCTCATGTTCACACGTGCAGGGAAATTCTTTCTGTGCAAGCAAGCTGAACTAATCGAGCCAGCAGAGTGAGCAGCTCTTAACAGCTTCTTATTATCATCTGTCTCTTCTTCAGATGCATTCTGGTGTGCCACACATTTAGCTCTGTCTGCTGGAGAAGTAAAAAAAAAAGGTCAAATGAAGGTGAGAACACTTCATTCATAATTTTTATGAGTTATTCAGACCCACTGTATCATTACCCCTTGGAAACATATGTTTTCTGATAGCAGTTTAGAAAATATTCAGCACATCTCAACACTCTCTCCTGAGCAATACAGATCAGTTGTCACACTTTGTCATGTGCCATCAGGTTGTGTGCTGCAGTGAATTTGCTGGGGTGTGATAAACTGCAGCCATTTGAGATCCCATCCTGATAATTCCTGTATCTCTAGATGTAATGCTGCAGGATGTGTCTTCCCAGGAGTCAGGAGTGTTTTAGTGTGTCCTCATTTCAGCTACAGTTTAGAGGTTTTCTGGGGAAACACTTGGTCACCCCTCCTCCTGCTCACAGCAGGGTCTCTGATATGAGCATGTTAAACATAATTTTTGGTTAAAGAGTTTCCTCAGAAGGTGTAAGATTTTACTGGCCCTTGGCTTGGGCTGGTCAAGGTGAGTACTCTCAAAATCACTTTTTGCCCAGGGTGGCTGCACCCACCACATTCAGGTGCTTGAACTTGGGAGTCCCAGTCTCCTAGGGAATCCCAGGGACTCTGCTACCATAAAAGAGACATGAGTCTGTTCTTCTTTACTGCTTCTTTGGGAGCCAGGTGAGGAAAGGTAAGATCTCACCTGCAGAAACATAAACAAGAGGCTGTGTTTCCCAGTAGGATTTTACCAGCTTTTTCACAGGAGAGTGGGAGTTTCCTCCTGTGTTTCCCACCCATCCATAGAGCTGAGAGGTGCCTGGCCCTCAGCAGCCCTTTCTGCTGATTTGGGAGCATTTCTCTCAGAGGAGACCGGGGCCTTCCTTAGGGAACCCAGCCTTGCCTGTCCCACTGAGGTGTTTAATGGCACTGCCAGCCCTGTGAGAGTGAGGACAGGGCTGGCAGTGTGGGGACAAAAGGGACTTCAAATCCACGGGCACTCCTAAAGCTGCTAACTTGAACTGTACATTCATTTCAGACATCAGTCAGGGTAATTATGTTAATTATAACCTTTTTAAGGAATCCTAAGGCTAGAAGGCAGCAGAAAGCCAGAGTGGTTCAGGATGCCTCCCCTTTGGAGAGAGGTTGCCACCCGTGTTTGTGGTGCTGCAATGAGGGTGATGATTTTGTTGAACAATCCCAGGTTTAAATTTATTCACTTCCCAGAGAAGTGTTTTGCAGCAGCTGGACAGGGACCTTAACTGACATTCTTTGAATTCCAGCAGGTAATTAGTGCAGTGTCTGATTCAAGCAGAGCTCATTGGAACTGTGTTAATTTGTGATAGTTGTCTGTTTGCATCACAGTTGAGCCCTGGAAAGAGAAATCTCTTTAAAATTATGTGTAACCCATTCTGTTGTGCAAGGTTATCAACTTCTCAGCTGCCAGGAAAGTTAGACTGGGAAGTTTCAGGATGGAAAGTTAGACATTGACAGCCTCTGTCTCCATGGGTACATTGTCACGCCGTTTGTTGGGAGCAAAACCAAGCCTTCGTAATTCCAGGTGCTGCATGTAGGGATCACATATTGTAAGGCTGGCTTTGAAAACAAATCTGCAGGTTGGATATGACCCCAATACCTCATGAGTGGTGTCTGAGAGGTCACAGAGAGCCCCAAATCCTCCCCCACTGCAGGCCCTCCCTGGAGCGTGGGTGAGCTGAAGGAACCATTTGTGAGGGGTTTGCCCCCACTGGGTAAACTCTGGAGAGCTGTGCCTACAGGTGAAGATCTTCAGATTTCCAAAAAAATCCACCTTTATCCCAGCACTCAGCGTGGCTTAGAAAAAAGAATGAATTTGTGAGGGTTTACAGCCTCATTTGCAAACATCTGTTTGGCAAGAAGGGTTTTATTATGGTTGTGTGAGCTGACAAAGGCTTAGAGGACAGGGCTGTGCAGCTTCCTCGTGCTGAGCTCCGCGGGGAGCCCACCACTCACCTGCTCCCCTTGTGGACTGAACAGGCAGGAGAGTGACAAGACCACATTTTTTTGGAATGGCCCAATGGCTTTTCTTACATTTCTTGCTAATTGCACCCTCTCAAATGCTAAAATACTAGAGGCTCTTCTCTCTGTTGCCCCATAATGCTGGCCTTAGCCATAATTCTTTTCACATCTCTGTGCCGTGCTGTGCCAACTCTGTGGGGCCCCACACATGCAAAGGTGCTTTGCTTTATGGTCTACAGATTTCTGAACCTCAGCAACCCCTTGGTTTCCCAGTCTCCTGCTGAATGCTTTGAGATTTGCAGAGCACTGAGCCAACTTCCAAGGTGCCATTATGGATCCTGAAGCGAGAAGAAAACCTTTCTAAGCCATCCACTGAAGTGCTTAACTGCATCTGCTTTTCTACCACCACCTCATCAGTGGCAATTTGGAGACTGTAACCACAAAACAACTAGCAGGCCAAGTGTGTAACCAGCATATCCAAATGATCTCAAACCCCAGCTTTCTGTAGCTTCTAATAGCCTAATAAATGGATTTTTGGTACTGAGCTAAGTACAGTCATATATAATTGCTGTTATTCTCACATTAAGCTGCAGGGAAGTGGCAAACCCAATTAGATTAAATCCTACCACGTCTCCTTGGGATTTGTGGGAGACATTTAAGCAGAGAGACATGTCACTTCCACAGACCAATTTGCTTGTACCTGTCTGCTTAGATTTATTGTGATTTGTCCTTGGTTTTGTGTATGTTTATTTGCCGAAGCCAGCTCCAGATGCAAAACACATCAGTGGAGCTTTGGAACATTATTTTTAATTAGCTGGGTTTGGTTTCTAGTAACATGCTCAAATTGCTTCTGGGCTACTAATGGAGTGTGGAAAATAAATATTGTTGCTCTTGGATATTTTTTTTTTTCTGGTTATAGCAAACTTCCCATGCTATGGCAGGGAGGTTTTATTTGCCATGAGCCTCACAACACGGGGCAGCCAGTCCAGAGAGGAAGTTACAACTGAGTTTCCTCAGTTTTGTTTTCCTGCCTAAAACCCTGATAGAGATCATAGTTACACTGGAAAATATCACAGAAACTGCAGGGCAAAGTTGAATTTTTTTGTTTCTTTCTGAATTTTAATTGAATTGGACAAAGTTTACCTCAGCACCTGGCAGAAGCAGGGCCCAAAGCAGATAGTGAAATGTGAGTTCTAATCCCAAGGAAGTGGATTTGCTTCTCTCTGCCAGGTGTATTTGCTGAATTCTCCTGTAAATTTGTATGAAGGAACAGCAAACCCTTTTATTCTGTGCTTGTGTAACTGCACAAGGAGCAGTACACAGAGAGCTGGGGATGGGATATGTAGACAATTGCTTGTTTTCTTTGCAGGAAAACATCACTCAAAAATTATTACCAGGCTAAAACATTTCATACAGGACACATTTCTTCTTTCAAAGGAAGAAAACAACACAGATTGACACCAAAGAGCAGAGTTCAAACTTCCTACCAAGCAAGGGCTGACAAATCATACTCCAAGTGAGTGAGTCCAAAGTCCTGCAGCACTGAAATCACTGGCCTTGGGATAATTCTTATTGCAAACAGCATTTTCTGCAGGGGTGCAAACCTCTTCCTCTGCCCACTCTTTGTTCAGCCCAGGAAGCAGCAGTGCCACGGGATCCTGGCCATCCACAGGGATTTTACAGCCAGGCTTTCACCCTGGGCAGGGATTTTCCCAATCTCAGGGAGTCACTGGCATTACTCTGGGGAAAAGCGTGAAAATCTCCATTTCCCAGCCCACAGCAGACTCACTGGGCAAGCTGAGCTTCCCTGGCAGTTCCCTGCAGTGATGGGTAACTCCAAAATCCCAGGAGAGCTGGGAACGGGCAGGATTTGTGCAGGCTGTGGGGCTGGACGGGAACAGGAGCTGCGGAGCAGGGTGAGCTCTGTTCCAGGACACAGGAATGGCAGTAGGGATGCCATCTGCTGCTCGCGGGGTGTGATGCCTGAAGTGGCTCCCTAGAAACAGAGACTAGACAGGAGGAAGGGAATAAAGGTGGATGTTTATTGGAAAGGCCTCCAAAGGCACAGCCTGGGGAGCCAGAGGCTGCTCTCACAATGGACCCCAAGATGGACCCCGAGTTCTTCGCACCTTTGTAACTTTGGTCCATTTGCATCTCAGCATCAATTCCCCAATTCAAACTTTAGCTAATGATGTCATTTCCCCAGCTTACCCCCCCTTCTCAAGATGTTGGGTTACACATTTTGGGCCCAGGACAGTCTGGGTGTCCTTGGAGAGCAGCCTTGGAGAGGCTTTGTTCTGTCAATGTGAACATGAGAGAGCAGCAGCTCACAGGCTGCAAAACACTGCAGCGTCACACACTGAGCACTGCAGGGGTTGGAAAATATGAAAGTTAAAATCCAAGGCATCGGGTGAATAGCTGGAAGAAGGCTCCAGGAGGATTCCTTCCAGGCTTTTGTTGGCTCTGTGTGTGTTTTACGGATGTACACAGACTCCACATGAGTGTGAGGTGCATTTGGGGCTGGACGTCAGCAGGAGCTGCGGAGCAGAGTGAGCGCTATTCAGGACACGGGACCGGCAATAGGGATGCCATCTACTGCTCGCAGGATGAACAGCTAGGAAGGAGGCTCCAGGAGGATTCCTTCCAGGCTTTTGGTGGCTCTGTGTGTGTGTTGTGGATGTACACAGACTCCACACGTGTGTGGGGTGCATTTGGAGCTGGATGTGAGCAGTAGCTGCGAAGAGAGGTGAGCACTATTCCAAGACACGGGAATGGCAATAGGGATGCCATCTGCTGCTCGCAGGGTGAATAACTGGGAAGGAGGCTCCAGGAGGATTCCTTCCAGGCTTTTGGTGGCTCTGTGTGTGTGTTGTGGATGTACACAGACTCCACACGTGTGTGGGGTGCATTTGGGGTGCCTGGCTCACAAAGGAGGCTGAGGCCTTTACAGGCAGAATGGAAGTTGTGAGGTCAGAGAGCTGCAGATGGAAATTCCATGTCGTGTGCCAAGTTTCCTCATCCCAAATGTATTGAAAATGTTCCAGGCCAAGGAAGAGGAGCAGAATTAAGTCCAGCCATAGGAAGGAAGTTCTGGTTTTACTGGAGGTGAATGTGGATGGTTTTACCTCAGGGGAGGAATAAGCAAAGCCAGTAATCTGACTGAATCTTGTAAGAGATTTGCACTATGTGCTTTGGATTCCTAGCCTGTCATCTCTAGTAATAATTTGTAAATTCACATTGGAATTTTCCTATATCTTCTATCCCTCTCCTTTTCCATATCTTGGCTTCAAGAAGCATTTGGACAACCCCCTCAGGCACAGGGTGGGATTCTTGGGGTTGTTCTGAGCAGGGCCAGGAGCTGGACTTCGATGATCCTTGTGGGTCCCTCCCAACTCCTGATTCTGTAGTTTAAATATTTTCACTCGCTGGCCCCGTGCAGCAGTGCAGTCTCTGTGGGACACATCCACCTGCTCCATGTCCAGGCATTTCTGCCAACCTGAGACCAAAAGGCCATGCTGTGAACACAAGTGACAAGGACAGGAGCCCTGGCAGCCCCAGCCCTGCTTGAGGTGACAGTGCCAATGACCTGTGAGATTTGACAGAATACCTGCCCCCTCTTTTTGTCTAGTCATGTCAGGGGTTATTTAGCTACCAATAACAGCAGGACTGCAAAACACAATTGCATCATTATTTATATCTGTCTGGCAAACTACTGGGAGCAATATGATGGTTTAGAAAACAAGTCAGAAGGTATTTACTCAATGGTCTCTTCATTGATTGTTATCAAACAGCAACTCATAATTCTGCACAGTGAGAATTTTATGACTGCAGTGATCTGAAGTATGTCTCTGCTCACAAACCAAGCTGTTTATTTAATTAAGTACTTCTGGCTCTTTGGATTTAATAATTCTAATTAAATTGTTATGGTTATGACTTGCATTTGGATTATGCCCACAGTCTCAATTAAGACTATGAGAAGACCTCATAAGCACGTGGAAGGACTCATTGCCTTCCTCACAATGATTAGGAATATGGGATTGGGAAGAACCCATGGGGTCAGCAGTGGAATTTCAGGGACCATGCTGAGGGGGCAGCTTCCCCAGGGACTGAGAGAGATGTCACCCCCTTCTGCCTGTCCTGGGAGCAGGCAGAACTGTGGGAGAAGGGACTGGATGTGCAGAGATAACCAGGGAAGACAAAGGTTATTGTTGGAATTGCAGGGAGAGCAAAAAGGCTTCTTTGCACTTGCAGCATTAGGCAGGTGATCACACAGCCAGGAGCTGAAGTTGTACAAACTCTGGCTGGAAAACAACCAGTTCGGATAATGCAAATAGCAATTGGATTTCACGGAGCACTGAGTGTGTGCATCTTTATTTTTATAGACATCAGTGAGTAAAACACACTTGATATTTCCAGTTGGACCACTTCAGTGTCACTAGAAATCCATTCTTTTTCTTGCTCTGAGAGGATCATATGCTGTAAGATCCTGTTGTCCTTCCTGACTCCCCTCAGAAAATGGGAATGTGTGCTAGTGGTTGGAAGGAGTGCTGTGACTTGGCTGTAGGAAAGCAGCAGAACTGAATATAAAAACTGTCCCTGTTGTTGGAAAAGTGGATGGAAATGTGACTGGCACCTGGGTCACATTTACTGAGTGTCTGCAGCCCAGAAGCTCGGCAGGATTGCAGAGAATGTCCCATCTTTACTTTCTTGCTCACCTTTGTCCATGAAGCCGAGGTGCAGCACAGGTGGTGCTATTAATAAAAATTAGGGCTATTACTGGTGGAGGTTTCTTCCCAGTGTGAACAGCCCTGGCTGAATTGACAGTGATTTTGCCAGCCATGAGTAACCTTCGCTCATCACTGGGGTCACCTGCTCCAGGTGGCCCTGCCTGAGCAGGGGGTGGGACAAGGGAACCTCCAGAGCTCCCTGCCAACCCCAATCATTCCCTGATTCCGTGATCTCCAACATTTCCACTGGGCTCAGGCCATAAAAGGCATCTCTTGCTCCTTGAATGTAGCCCTGGCAGACCAGTAAATAAAGAGTTTCTCCTCTGCCCCCTGCTCTGACACTGCTGCCTCATGAGCACGAGTTCCCCTCTGCAAAGCTGCACCAAAACTGTCTCTGCAGATAATAATTCTCTTACTGAGTCTGAGGGAATAATCACAATTTACTGTCCCTCGGGGAGCTTTTGGGGGTGATGGTGGTGGCAGCACAACAGCATTCGGATTTTTGTACTTCCAAACACCAACTCCTTTCCTGTTTGGGAGGAAAAGGAGCCTGTGTTTGGCACTGGGGTGGTCATACCTACTGCACAAACAGCCCTTATGGAAATTAATTTGCATTCCTGCATTTCTTAGCTGGTGGGTTCATCTTTTTCCTGATATTTTTTGTCCCAGGTTATTGCACATTTATCTTTGCCTGTTTGACACTGAAATTCCCTCCCAAGCTGTGTCTCCACAGACTTTTTGGGTTTTCAGCTCTGCATTGGTTCAGGCACAGCAACTTTTGGTGTTTGGAAGCTTTTTGCACTTGTCAAAATACAAAACAAAATACTGTTTTGAGCACTCCGCACCAATCCCTTCCCCTGTTTGAGGCTGACATTGTGTTCAAAGGGAATGATTTCCCCCGCTGGGAGAAAGATGGGATCTTTTCAAACTTTATTTTATGCCCGTAAGTAAATTCAGCAACACTTTTGTGATAGGAGTGTGAACTACAAGCAGTAAAGCTGATAAAAGCCAGGCCAGCACCGAGGGGAAAAATCAGGTGTAGGGGTAGAGATTTGAAGATGCATCTGCAAATAGAGCCAGGGGAGGTTTGACCCTGGAATTTTTACATGTGGAACTTTTCTTTTCATGCTCTAACTCTGCAGAGGTGGAGCTGGAGGTGCTGGAGTCGGGGGAGCTGAAGGTCCTGCCAGCCCTGACTGATGAGGTTCTTCTTTAAAGGGAGAAGAGATTTTCCCAAGTGCTTTCCTGAGATAAGGTTTTAATGACAGTGCTGGGAACTGTCTGGTACGAGACCACACAGACCTTCCTCAGAAACTGCTCTTTGCCAGGTTTTTAGGGCTGCTGAGGTGCCTTTGCCAAGGGATTGCTCAAGATCTGGGGGTGCACGGAGCAGATGTCAGGATATTCATTGTGTAATTTAGGAATCCTCTCTTGCCATTTGCTTATTATTGACACCACTAAACAATTTTAACATCCTCAGAGAAAGAGTTGGCTATTTTACAAAACTTCATCCTATTCATTTATTGCAGTCATGAGATATTATTCAGGATTCCTACAAAGTGAATACGTGAATATTCATTTTAATTTTTTTGTACACAAAAGTGAATTCTTGAATAAAAACAGCTACAAACCTGGCACCAACACACACATACCTATTTCACCAACACGTGCATGGCTATTTCACCTGTCGACTGTGCTAAATTATTTACATTATTTTTTATATGAAGAGCTCTAATCTTGTGAACTTGCTGTGAGCAGCAAGCAGGACTCCCTGCCAGCACGCCTGTGTGGTGTTTACTCTCCCCATATTCCATTTTTTCCCCTCATTCTCTTGCCATGTTTTCATCAGCTCCTTTAATATGTACTTTGGCAAAGCTTCCTCATCCTCCCCTCGTTAAAACATAAATTGTGCTTTCCACTTGTTTCTGTGTCTGTGATCCTGTGATCTTTTCCAAAGTCTGATATATCTCCTGGACATCCATGCGGGGAATTTTCTCTGATTATTGTTAGCTTTGGACTAAGATTTCTTTCTTGTGAAGTCACGTTTCAGATCATGCACTTTCTCCCCTAAATTGTTGTGGTTTTGGTATTATGGCAAGCAGAGGCCACTAGAGGACTCTGTTTTCCATCTTTTTAGCAATGCTCTGGAATCAGCTTCTGCAGTTCTGTATTTTAAGCATCTATTTTTACAGAGCATACAAATGCACTTGTTTACACAAATATATCATTTACAGAATAACCAGGGAGCACTGGCCACCCATCAGTCAGAAGTGCATCCAAATGAAGAATTTCCTACAGAAAATGTGGTTTGTGCTCTGCTGCCTTTAAAACAAAAGCAATGTCTGGGCAGCTCTGTCCATCCCTCTCTGTGAATATTTGAGGCAATATTAGGATTCTGTCTTCACTTCTGGCCTGCACAACTCCTTCTTTGGTTCTGGGCTTTCAAGATACCCAGTTGATATAAACAAAGACGTTTCAGAAGCTTTCAGGGTTTCATGATTTTTAAAACATTTCCCCCAACTTTTCCCATTGGGCTCTTACAGAGAACTTTCCCATCCTGAAAGGTGCACTGGATTTGGATTCTTTCCAGAGATTTTCAAATCAATTTTCAACATAAGGGGATCCTTGCTGAAGAAAAGGAACAAAAATAAAGCAAATCATCTCTCTGTTGAGGGCAGATAATAGAAATTACTGTGATTCAGAGCCATTATTTGGGGTTTTTTTCCAATATGTTTTTTTCCAAGACTAACAGAGGCTCTGCTGTCAATCCCCAAGGCTGTTTACCCAGCAGCTGCTCAGCCACTGCCCACCCAGCACTGAAAATTGTCTAATTAAAGTCAAGTGAAAACTGCCAGGGGAGATGTGGCCTCTTTTAGCTTTTCAGTGGCAGCAGAGCCCAGCAAAGGCAGCTGAAGGCACTCAGTCATTCGTGTAGGGTTTGGGTTCAGTGCAAAAGGATGGAGGGAGCCTCATGGAAAAGCACCAGATTTCCCCCTGGGTTCATGGGTCTAACAGTGAGCACAAGCAGAAAGCCCTCAGAAAACCTCCTGCTAATGGCTGTGTTTATTTTATAATCAAAGGACACACTGGAATGCTCTACTCTCATCAACTTATCCTTTTTTAAAGGAAAAAAAAAAGGCAGATAATTGGCATTTTGAGAACATTTCAGTATATTCTATTTCATGCAAGTTGTCAGACAAGAAAAGAGGCCAGGGTGGCAATAGCCCCTCTCTTGGGAGGGACAGATGAGGTGAGAGGAGAAAGGGTTCTCGAGTGGCTGGGCTTGCATGAGATGCTCTGCTCGTTTGTTTGGGCTCTGCTTAGTCTTCACCTATGATTTTGGAAGGCAATTTAGAGATTATTTCAGTAGGAATGATTTGATAGCTATTGATGTAGTCTTTTAATGCTTTTCAGAAAATACATCTGTCTTGCAGTCTGTGAAAAAAAAAAAAAAAAACCAAACCAAAAAGGAAATATCATGAACTTGTGAAACATGTCTTAGATTTTTATTATCAATAATTTTTACAAGATTTTCCTGGACTTTCTGGAAATCTATGGTTAGCTGTGGGGTTTTACATAAGAATGGCACAAGAAACACAAACAACCCCCTCTCTGAGAATCAGCTTTGAGTATTGAAAGCACTGAATGTGATGCTTTCTTTAAAAACAGGTGTTACAGCCCAGGCTGCATCATTTTCTATCGACAGTTCTTGATGACAACTTCTGTTTATCCAATTTCTTCCATTTGAGAATGCATTTGTACACTTTTCTAGACACAACACATCCACTGCCTTTGAAGTCCGCAGTGAAATAAAAAATAATCCTTTCTTTTGTTCCATTTCTTATCCCTGCCCTATTTAGCACAATGCACAGAATGCACAAAGGAGCTCAGCAAAAATATTTAAATACTGCTTGTATCTTGAGTTGGGATATATTTAGAAAGCTTAAATGATTTAGCTGCAAGTTGGCCTGAATGGTGTGAATTATAGACCACAACTGTTGATGTTCCTGACAAAGTTCATGGCAAGAATTTCAGCAGCTGCTGACAGGGAGCTTCAAACCTCCCCTATCTCCAAATGTCTGTATCTCAAATTGATTTCTCCCTCTTTATGGAGCAGTGCCATCTCCTGCTGTCCTGTTGTGGTGGCAACCCTTTCCCCTGGATCCAGGGGATGAGATCTTCTTCCAAGGAAGAAATGACAGCTCTCAGTATTCCCAGAAGCTTCCAAGGAAGGAAAATCTTAATTGATGAATTTTGGGTATTTCATGCTGAGCTTTGAAAATTAAAATACCTTGACACGGGCAGTGCAACTTTAAGTCAAAACAACCGACATTATTTTACAAAGATCTGCTCATCCAAAAACCCAAACATCCTTCTCAACGAAGTGTAGAACTTAAATGGGAACAGTGTCTGTCTGAATCATTCCAGTTACAAAATGCTTTTTGCTCTATTCTCCATTTGGACCTCATGAGTGGAATTTGGCATGAACTGTCTATAAAAGAGCATTTGTGGCTCACATTTGGCAAATCTCTGATGGGATTTGCAGGGCCAGGGCACACCAAGGCAGCTTTTGGGTCAGAATCAGTCCTGGGGGATGTGCACAGACAGAAATTTGCATTGCAATGTCTGGTGTGAAGCAAAGGCCCTCGAATCAGGACAATAATCGACCATTTGCTCAGGTGTCAGAGCATTTTCAACCAACTGAGAGCAGGAATCCTGAGCCCAATGCTTTGAAACCACTGGAGCCACCTCAGTCCTGTGAGTGCTGTTAAATCTGGGAATTCCTTTCCACATGATCCTCTGGGAGGGGAAATGAGCTCATGGGGCTGCCACAGCCCCGTGCCTGCCCTTCTCACCTCCCCAGCCACTGCTCCTGCGTCCCCCAGGAGTTCAGCTCTGGGATGCTGACTGCAAAAGAACATATTGAAGTGCATTCCTGAATCAGAGTCAATATTTGTGAGAAAATCAGTGTAATGAGGATTTAGGGGAGCTGTGAAAGCTACTCAGTGATCTGTGATCCGTGGCTGACTGTCTTTGATATCATCGTTGGCAGAAGAAATAACAATTCTACTTTGCAGCAGCTTTCAGGATTTCCAGATTTATTTTTGCTTCAGACTAAATTAAAACCAAGCTATTCCTTTTAAAATAGTGACATGAAACTATCTGGGTTCCTTCAGATCAAAAATATGAGGTTTGCTTCACCTAGAAGTGAGTTGGGCCTGCACATATCAGAATTTTAATATTTGCCAAGGCACTGTGTCAGCACATGGACATCCTGACTGCTCAGAGAGCCGTGGAATGGTGACATTCCTGAACTGCAAAAGCCATTCCTTGCTGGAACCCATCTGAGCCACAATACTCGTTCAGATGGAGTACTTGACTTCTCTGGGATTGTATTTTTGCACAACAGGAAAGTTACCCAGCCCTTGTCCCTAATGATAAAGTGTGGAACACAGGGAGTAATTGCTGAGACAATTTCATAGAAAGATGGGGGAAATGCACCACAGAGCTGCTGTTGGATTGTACTGGGGGACTCTCAGGTGCCAAAATCACCTCCCATCAGTTACAGACTGAGCCCTAAATGAAGCAGTGCCTGGGAGCAGCTGCCTTGTGCAATCAGCTGCAGCACTGGTTGCAGAGAAAACTGCATCACAATGTAGTCCTCATCTTGTAGTGTTTTGTAAACAGCCAGGAAAAATGACTTCAGGAGTGTGCCAAAGTGAGAGTGAGGAGGAACTTGGCCAAGAACCAGTGCAGGTTTAATAGCAGTCCCACAGTCAGTCCAAGCTGACCACCTTCACAGATTTACACTGGGTGTCTAAACACTTAATATTTTCTCGTGCATTACAAATAGGTTGGGTTTTTTTTGGTTTTTTTGGGGGGGGGCTTTTTGTTTTTTGGTTTTTGTTTTTTTTCTTTAACGGGCTTGTAAAGAGCTTTTCCCTGTTCTGTTCTCTGGTTGTTACAGTGACTCCAGGGGGTTCCTCTGCTTGGGCACAGCACTGTGTCTCAGTGGGCCTGTGCCACGTGTGCTGCTCTGCTGTGGTTTGTGGTTTGTAAGGGGAGAAAAGGACTCTCTGTGCCTCTTCATCAGCTGATAGCAGCGTTATCAATTATCTCCCACCACCCTGAGTAGAGATGGAAAGAGCTCTTACCAACTTTCATTGCCTGGTATTGCAGGCATACACTGGGGGAGCCATTTACACCTCTTTCACACTCCACTCCTGTCCCAGATTTACTTTCCTGACCGATATTTCTCTCATATTTCACATTTGTCCCCAGTCCCAGTGCAGCACTCAGCCTCCTGATCCCTTCCCCAGTGCTGCTGGTCTGAGATGCACACACTTGGTTGGCAGCATTTCCAGAATCAGACTGCAGTTGTTTTTGTAAAAATCACAGTGTCTCTGGCCCTGCCAGCAGTGATGACTGAAACAGAGCTACTCACACCCCCCTGAATCACGCTGACACTGAGATAATTATATTTGTGTTATACTTTCAGTACCTCTCCGTGTCACTGTTGTGGACTGAAATGAAATAAAAAATCATAGGGCAGTTCAAAGCAATTAAAGTGTGAGGGCCTTGGCTCAGCTTTCAAAACAGACCTAAATGTTTATTTTCCCTGCAGCATAAATCAGCTCTGGCTCGCAGGGCTGGATGAGGAATGGCTCTTAACAGGGACTCTTGCAGTCCTGGTGTGTTTATTTAATGTGGCAAAAGAAATCTGTAACTCCTTGTATTTTTGTGTATAAGAACCTCATGATTCAGATGGTTTCCCTGTCTTGGCCTAGCAATTCATAAACATTAATAGGGATTTCTCTTCACTGCACTGCAGCACTATAAAAAATGCTCTGCCTAGAGAGGGCAAGTCAGCAGAATTAGAAACTTGCCCTGTTCTGCAGGATATCTGCATTTGTGTGCAATTCAACAGGGTGCTGGCTTGCACCTTTTCCCACAGGGTTAATCATGAGATGAGGAGGAGCTCTTTCCAATTCCTGATCAGCTGTGGGCACATGAAGTTTATTTTCCCTTGCCTTTTGATATTCAGCCTATTCTATGAATGATTTAGTGTAACTTGCCCTTTCCAGCAGCATAGGAGAGAAGGAGACTTCTCCATTGTAAGGAAAAGGATGTGGAAAATCTTTTCAAACCCATCAGCAGGTCCGATTTCTCCCCAAGAAATAATCAGCCTCGGCACTGCAGGGACACCCACAATTCTGAGTTTCAGCCTACACAGTTAAAGGCTGCTGCTTGCTTTCAATAAATAAAATGTTATTGGATTTTGACTCTATATTAAACTTGCATGAAGGAGCCTTCACTTTTGGGAGCTCACTTTTGGTTTTTTGGCTTTCAGGAGATGAGAGCCTTGAGAGTGTTCTGGTTGTAGCTGCAAAAATACTTAAAAGAGGAGGCTTAAAGCAGGAGTGGTTGCCCGGAGTGTTTCTGTATGGAAAGGGTCATAGGAAAGGTTCTGGGAGATGGGAAGGTTTGGGTGCAGGACATGGGCAGAATGAGGGAATTCCTGGTTTACAGGGTGGTTGAGCAAGAGCAGATTGAATATGCACTGGAATTCGGAGCACTGCAGAGAGGGAGGCTAAATCAGGATACCATGGGCTGGCAGGGTAACATTTGCAGTTGGTGTGGGTGAGCATCTCCAGGTTCCTCCTGGAATTCTTATCCAGGCAGTGATTTCCCACTTTTCCTGGAGCATAAGGCAATTTAACATCAACTTTGTACATAAGTTCTTTTAAAACTGTAGGAAAAATTGAGTTCATTTTAAACAACAGGCCCAGACGACAGTTCAGTGAATGCTGGGAATTTCTGACAGCTTTTTAATAAATTCAGAAGCGGACATGATTCTGTCTCAAACACAAACTGCTAAATCAATAAATTCCAGTGGATTTATTCCATATTTCTTCTCTTTGAGGCTAGATCTTTAGCAGGCTCTTGAAGACTGATACAGACATGGAAATAATGATGGAAAAATTAACTTTTTTGTTGTTGTTGTTTAATATTTTGGGCAAGTTCACCATGCCAGTATCAGCTGGCATGTAACCATCCACTGTTCCAGACACATTTTTTGTAGAATAGAGCTGGCTTGGATTACAGAAGGGGGCAGTGATGTTTCATTTTCTGGAACTAGAATCCCTGGCTAACAATAGCTTCAGCTCTATATAACACAGAAATAGAAAAGCCCAAGGTTTGCTCCTGCTGTTGTGCTTCCTCATGTTACAGTCATTCTTCCTGCTTGTTATTACTTGATTTTCTTCAAGGAAGAAAGTTCCACCTTGGAGGGGGTGTGAAGGCAGTGCATGGCACAGGGTGCTCCTGCCACCTGCCTGAGACCTCTGTGACTCAAAGGGCAAATTCTTGGGAATATTTCAAACTGTATAAATATGTTCATGACCTGTTACCTGCTCGTTTCACCCCAGAGTTTGTTGGGCCTCAGCTTTCTGACATTACAGCTCATCAATGGCATTTTATGACCCCATTCATAATGTTCTGCTTCCTGCTGGGGAGAGGGAATAAAATGAAGGATGGTTATCAAAATGAGCATATGCACAGAGCAGACAGGCTGCTATTCCAGGCACATCTTGCACCCTGGAGCTGTCAGACACCAGGTTTGATGGGCTGGGTGTTTTTAGCTCCCACATGCAATGGCAGGAAAGTTTCATGATGAAATCACTGAGCTGTTCTCACCCGGCTCCTGCTGCCCACAGCACATGGGAAGGACAGTGCTACAGAGGGCTTTCCCTACAGGAAATGCCTCTTCATTGTTTGCTCTGCCTGACTTGAGCTAACAGCAAACAGGAACTGGGTGAGGGGGGATAATCCCAAAAGCCATCCCAGCATCTCATGGCTCTTCTGCTCTGGCCTTTCCCCCTCCACAGAGCTGCTTCCAGACCTGCTCCCAACTCAGCAGCCCAAACACGTTCTCCTTTCTGCATCACCTCCCACCTCCCCTCTATCCTTGCCCCACAGGAGCCTTTCTCACTCACCCTGGTTCAAGAGGTGCTTCAGCTCCTCCCTGCATTTCATCCCACCGAGGAGACCCCAAGAGAAACACGTTCTGTGGGAGCTGGGCACTTCCCTTTGATCAGTGTTTCATGGCAGGGTTGTCTCCCGCTCTCCCACTGCTGCTGGTGTGCTCTTTATCCCTCACTTCCAGGTTTTCTCAGTGCTTTTCCATATGGAAGGAACTATTGGAAGCCCCCAGTCTGCAGTGAATACTTCAGACTTTTGGTTTTTTTGACTCCCACTGAAAGATTGGCGACAGATAAGCACCTTGAGGTACAAATACTCACTTTCCCCTGGTGCTGATTCGTGTCCACCTCTATCTGTGTTTTCTGTTTTATCCTGTCAGTTTTCTGTGTACATAATCCAAGGGGTACATGGTCCCCTGGGAATGTCCTGGAATATTTCTGTTATTGTTAAAATTCAATGAAATAGCCCCTAGAAACTGAGCCTTCATGCTTGCTTGATACCTTGCTGAATTGCTCAGCCTTTTTGGGCAGACTTCTGTCATATTCAGTCTCTGCCCTTGGAGAAGTAGAAATACTCATTAAAAGCCTCATGATTAATTAACCAAGTCAATTTTCAGAGAGCGAAAGCAAGACAGTTTCTGTGCTAAGTTTATTTCTAAACAATTTTTCCAGATTTTATTAGATTGTGTATATACAGTGCTGAACATAGTTGTGAGGTGAAAATGTTTATCAATAACAATTATTGTGCATAGAGTTCATTTCCAAAAGAATTTTCCAGACAAAAAATAATTGTAGAGCATTTCTCAAGTAACAAAGGGATATATAATCTTTAATTTGTTACTGGCAAGAAAACAAATATTATCCTTTTTTTTTTAGCTTCAATGCCCAAATCACTAATATTTTAATCAAACCACTCCTCCCAAGTGGTCTACAGGGCTTCTACTGCAAGTACAACTGCTCACAAATCTTATTTCTTGATGTAGCCCTTTAGGGTTTGGGAATGTCTTTTTGGGAATAATTTGAGTGTGCTCTGACTTGTGATAAATACTCCCAGCAAAGTTTCCAGGTTTTCCCACTGAATTTGAGGATAAATTATTTGCTTTAGAACAAACAATCCAGTTGTTGACAGACATAATTGCCACCGTTTTCTCTTTGCAAATATTGTGAGTGGTTTGCTGTGATCTCATGGACATCTCACAGGGTCCAGCTGAAGCCATTTAATTCTTTCCACTGGAGCCCACTGAGCTTAACCTCTCCCACTTGTCAGCCCTGGGCCCTTCACTGAAATTCCTGGAGTTAAGAAAACAGCCAAGAAGCAGCAAGGGGAGTGAGTGTTCGCTCTGTGGCAGCAGTTTCAATATTTACTGTAAAAATACCAATAGCTACTCAAATAGCCTTAAAATTAGAAATGCTTCTCTGAACTCCACAAGTTTCTAAAGGGTGGCATCAAAGCCCTTGAGATTAAAGTGATTTTTATGTGTTTAAACTTAACAGTATTAAGTCTGTAAACCCAAGCTGGGAAATAATAAAAATAATAAATATTAATCTTACAAGTCATAGTAGTTAAGAAATAGTGCTAGGAGCTGGTACAGAATTTCAGGTGCTATTGTTGGAAGTTGATGTTAATGAAGTTGGTATCTGCTGATAGATCAGTCACTCCACTTATTCAGGGATCAGCAGGGTAGCATTAAGTATTTGTGGCTGGTCTGCTTTCCCAAGGTCATTTTATTTAACCAAAATAACAGCAGGCAGTAGAATATTTGATCTGAAATACAGATAGCAGTGGGGAAAAATGAGAAATAATTCTAAATGCATGTGAAAGAGGTGCTGGTAATGGATAAGCAGTATCAGAGTCTATTTTATACAGAGGTATGTGGGAAAGCTGGCTGCCTTTAAAATAAATGAATCTGTTTAGGCAATCAACCTCTGCTGCACAGTCAGTGGCCTGCAGGAGGCCAAATTGTAATGTGGCAATGGTAGCTCTTAAAATGCCTTTACAAATGTCTTGTTTTCTGTTTTCTGCTTGATTCCCTCCATCAAATTGATGCTCTCTGGATGGGGAAAACAGGCAATGCAGTGTCAGGGAAAAGATACTGCTGATTGAGGGCCAGCAAAGGCTTTTGTGGGAATGGCAGCACATCCTTTCTGCCCCTGAAGCTGGTCTGCACTTTCAGATGCACACTGGTGCATTTCTACTCTGAAAAGAGAAAATTGTTAATGGCTATAACTCTATGAAACACTCAGGACTCTGAAGAACCCTGGGCATTTTCATGAATATCACATACAAGGTTGAAATATCTTGATGTGAGAGCATCTAGGTTTTTGAATGTGTCAAAAAGGGTCACATTTGATAACGATTTCTACGTGTTAATTTTATGAAGAGAGTTCACGTCTCTGTGACTCCAAATAAAGAATTATTTCAGAGTTATTTGTGGGCAGAGTAATAGGAATGGTATCTGAAAGTGCTGCAGTTGAACCAAATCACATCAGGCGCAAACTGAATACATCTGAGATACTTGTAATTCCACTCAATGGCTGTTCTAGCACTACATGCATCAGGATGGTGTTCCCAGGTGTTCACTGGACCATAGCAGGTACTGACTGCTTGAACAGCAGAAATGAGAATGATTGTTTCAGTCCATTTCCCAGAATATGTGCTTAAATACTCCTGGTTGTGTGTGCACATCTCGAGGTTTCTTGGACCACAGCAGGCTTTTTGTTTGGCACTCAAGGAGCTTGTGTTACAATCTCTCACTCCCACTGCCAGACTATTCCTGGCTTCCTGGAAATTCTGAGTTCAAGGCCCACCTCTCCTGGTTAGATCCACACACCCCCTTGCTTTATTTAGGACTGAATCTGGCACTAGGGGTACATTTCCTCTTGCCTCCCTCTTCTCATGTTCCCTCTAAGTGGAGGTGATACATCTATAAATAAAGGTCACATAACACTGGGTGAGGCAGGAGGCTTCTGTCAGTTATTTTGGTTTGGATGCATCATTAATTAATGAGTTGAGCCTGCTCAAAAAAAGTAACAGTAAATGTTTTCATCAGCTGTCAGTGTGACATGTCATTACATAACCTGACAATGTTAAAAAAAAAAAAAGTTTGAAATTATCTAAAGCATTTTTGTCCATCATAGTTTTAGCATTTATCTTTCTCTAGGACCTGAAGTGATAAGTGACATGAAGGGCTCCACGGGCACATCCCCACTCTTCCAGCAGTGCAGGGCTACAAGACAGGGAGCTCTTGGCTCATGCAAAGGTCAGTTGGATTTTGTCCATTCCCCTTCTAAAAGTCCCTGTCTCTGGGCTGGAGAGGCTGGAAGAGAGCTGGTCACACACAGTCCCTCGGGTGGTCACTTGGTGCACAGTGGCTGAACTCTGCAGCACTCCCTGCTCCCCACTGTCACCTACCACAGTCCCTCTGTTGTAGCTGCAAACCAGGAACAGGCAAAGCAGGTCCTTTTCTGCAGAGCAAAAGGGACAGTGCTCTCCATGCCACCCCCTTGGTGACAGCAGCAACTGTGTCTTACATTTCATCAGAAGCTTTGCTTACAGTCAGAAATCTGAATCAGTGATGTTGTTGTGGCCAAAAATACCACCTGAAATGCAATTTGCTGCTTAGCAGTTGGGTTTTAGGTGTGGAAAGGTTACAGGTAAGATACAAGCAGACAGCACTGGCTTTTAATGTGTAGAGGTCTTTTTGTTTGATTTCTGTGGATGATTGACTGGATCTGTGGGGGCCACACTCCTCTTTCTTCATCATTAACAGACAGAAAAAACTACTTTCTCACTGAACCCAATTGCCAAACAATTCTTTGGAGCTTGACCCCAGAACTTAACATTGCAGTGGCTTTAAAGAGCAGGAGGATTTGGGAGCCCAAACTTGCTCCTTACCAGTTCCCTGAGTTTCCCTGGAGGGCTGTCAGAGGAAAGGGTCCAGCTGCTGCTGCCAAGGGTGAAATACTTCATCAGGATGAGGTACTGGGGCCAAGCTCTTTGCCAGAGCACTGAGACGCTGCTGCTTTGGGCTGCCATGTGCCTCGATGAGATTGTTGATCCTTACCAAGAGCAGTTGTGCTGATTCAAATGCCAACACTTGCTCTAAGAAGTTCCCTTTCTCTCTTTCCCTTTAGTGGCCCAGAAAACAGCCACTTCCTTGCACTGTGTTCTTTAAACCATGGTTACAGTATGCTTTTACTGTGATTTTTCACACTGTGCTTATAAACTAGCAGATAATGTAGAGTTGCTGTTCATGTAGGAATGATGTTTGCCCCTAGTATGATTAGAGCAATTTCCAGCCTTGCCTTACAAGTGTTTGTGCTCATCCCTTATCGCTGTGCCATCAGTGGTGGGTAGGGTGCTTTAAAAATCTGAGCTTCAGCAGTGAGTCAGACTCTTCAAGCTATTAATCTATTTTTTGCAGCTTTAACCATAGTTGTTAAACACATTGTTCAAAGGCAGTGCTGAGTTGTGGAGGCATTCGATCCCTTATTTTATTGTTTAGCACATTAGTGCTTCAGAGGCTCAGTTAGGTCCATCTGTCAGACACCATAAAAGCACAGGACATGAAGATGTTGGGTTTACACCTTGTCTCTCTCCCCAGTGCACACCCAAGAATTTGATTTCTGGATGAAATGTTGCATTTCCTTTGAGCCTGCTTGGTAGATCTTTCTCTGTTAATATCACTGTCATCAGCCATGGGTTTGTCGTACTGTGAACTGTGTGTGACTGTAAAATTCAGCAAGATTTATACAATATGGCTGCAGACAAGGCGACAAATTTGGTTTAAATCTGTTAGAGAGAATAAGGTAAAGTCCACCTGAGCAGGCTGAAGCCACTGCAGAAGGTAGGAAATGTCACTGAACAGAGCAACAGAGGAAAAATCCAGGAATTTCAGCTTGGAAAACTAAAAAAAGTGAGGTTTTCAAATTGGTTTTAACAAATACTTTTTCAGAGCAATAATTTGGGTTTCATTACCTCCATCAAGCAATATACAAGTAAGTTTTTACCAATTTTTTTTTTTTGTAAGTAACAATATTAAATTTCAGAAAACTGAAGCTTCTAGCAAATTAGGAGTCACAAACAATAAGAAAATATTCATAGATCAGTTCCATGATTCTGTTCCCTTTCTCTTGAAAAACCCTGTCAATTTTTCTGTGAGGGAAGGATATTTATGTGAAATGGAGGTAATTGTGTCTTTGACCTATGGACTGGATTTCTTAATCTGGGCTTGTGAATTGCAAAAGTTGAATTCCTTTTGAAACCTAGTTAGCAAATATCTCTGGAGAATAGAACTGTGTGAAATGGAGCCCTGGTTTTATTACAGAGGCTGCTGCAAGGGTGACTTTGTTCCATGTAATTGCTTGGGGACCTCTGTCTATCTTTTCACTTGAAGCTGATACTGCAGGCTTTAATTGAGTAAGGCTCCTCTTGAAGTGGAAATAGTTTACATTGGGAGATTCATTTCTAGACCTGAATATCTTGGCCTTTATCTCAGATAAAAATTAATTTTGCACCTCTGCATTCAACTCTGCCAACAGCAGCGCTTGCTGCTGCCCCTCCAGCCTGGAATTCTCAGTACCTCCAGGATAAACTCCCCTTTCCAGGTGGTTCAAATGCAGTGCTGAGCTCTTTGTTCCCTTCTAAAATACCCCACATGAAGGGTGTGGACAGCCCAGATCTCAAATCCAAGGAAATGGGATTGGAAGCC
>WEKY01019214.1:867835-983786 GCA_013390045.1 Picathartes gymnocephalus | reverse complement strand
AAAAAAAAAAAAAAAGGCAGGATAAAACACAACTTCACTTGTTTTCTTGCTTTCCAAGTTGGGTTGATTTATGACTGTATTACTAATTCTTTTAAAATTTAGGATTATCATGAAATGTCTGGGAACCCAGGTAAAAATGAATGACAATTCCTTGCTTGAAGTAATGTTTCAGCTTGCAGATGGCAAGTCCAGGTTTGGCTTCAGACTTAGAAACAAGAGAGAAATCTGAAGTTTTTGGGGTTGGTTTTTAAAAACAAGAAAATCCATTTGGAAGGGAGCAGGCAGAATAAAGAGCAGATAAGGCAAAATAATGCCTACAAATACCAACTTATCTTGTACACGTCCTAAAGCCCAGCCTAGTGTGTGAGATCAGGGCAGCATGGAGAGTGCAGGTTGCTCTTATCAGTACATGTTATGAGGATAGAAATCTTTGAGTGACCCTGTGCTGAAAGGAAGTCCTGGCATGAATGGAATAATCTCTGTAGGTTTAGTAACTGAGAGCCTTTTTGGTCTCTACTGTCAGTCTTCTTTAAGAAGGGGCTGCACAATCCTGCTGCTGCCAGCTTCCACCTCTGCTGATGCTAAACGTAGCAGTCTCAGGGATTGGCAGCTGCTGGTAAAAATGCTTTTTGCTGAAAGAAAAACCTTTTTAGTGATTAGACGTAAAGCGGGTTATTTTTAAATTCCTTGAGACCTTCTGTAGATGAGAAAACACAGAATAGTTTGGTTGCAGTGGCAGTAATCCTCTGCATCCTTGGACTCTGGAGCGGGTTCACTCATGGTTCTGTTCAGTACTCAAAAGCAAGGAAGGACAAAAGGAGTTCCTGCAGAAAGCAGAATTCAGTAAGAAAACCTATTTATTATTTGTCTATCTGCCTCCTGTTGCAGGAGGGAAGTAGCTGGTGCTGGTCACAAAGCTTTTCTTGGACACTCGTGCATTTTCTGAAGCAATCTTGTAGTTCTGGAGAATCATTGCTGATCTCGGATCTTCTTTCCAACCCTATTTGTGTTTTGCACCCTGGCTGTTAATGCAGACACACAGCCTGGTTTAAAATAGAAATTATAACAGAGCAAACTGAATATGAAGCTCATGTTTTGATGGATCAGGGTTAGATTTCTTGAGGGTTTTTTTGGAGGGTTTTCCCCCATTTGAGTTGTCTTTGCACACTCATGTCCATCTTCCAGAAGGTTGTCTAGGTAAGCAGTTATTAAACCTGTCTTGGAAAATGTGTACATTTATCACAGTACTGTGCTGCCTTTCATCACATGGCTGCTGCAAGTTTGAGTGTTGTCATGAATCTGAGCCTTCAGCCAGATTTCTTTAGTGACCTGCCTTGGGTTTAATCCAAAAGGATTTTGTCTGCAAGGCATTTACATTCCCTTGGCATTTGTCAGGATGATGACAAAGTACTAGTACATTTCTTTTAATGATATCTGCAGTTTGAATTAGCTAGACAAATATAAATGCTCTCTGCAAATTGAAATGAAATCCTGTCTGAGAGTTATACAGACAAAAGGTATTTAAGTGGAAAGATCATGCAATGAGTGTTTTAGCTGATCCCTTTGATCACACTGACATTCAATATATCCGGTGTTTCTCCTTTTCTTTGGGAACATGGTGTGCCATTTCCTAAATCCCAGTATGGAGCACTGGGAGAGGAGAGGCTGCTCTGAGTGCCTGGTGCATGCTGGAGCATTTTTGTCAGGGCAGAACTGATTAAAAACCATTAATGATTAATGTATGACACGCACATTCAGCATTCATTGTTGGAGCTGAAATCTCTCCTATTTGACTTCAGCCTGATGGAATATTCTCAGGAATGTTAAGCAAAATTACTTCAGTCCTTTTTTTCCAGTGAAAGAATTTAAAGGAAGAAATGTTTTCCAGCTGCTGAAAAATGAAGACCACCTATCTTTGATCAGATGTCTTTAGAGTATAACAGTGCTTTAGAAGGGAAGGCTGGGGGTGTAAAAGCCAAAATTATCAAACCTCAATTTAAAGAAAAATTACTTTCAAAATAATAATTTTTCTCCCTAATTGTCCTTTATAATATACATAATAATTTGTAGCAAACAGTTTAATAATTTGAAGCTTATTCAGAACACAAAGCATTACTTTTTAAACCTGAAAAAAGAATCATGCTCAGAGGAGAGAGCCCTTGATTGCATTCAGAAAGCTGAAAGGAGTTCTCCACGCAGTCTCTCACGCACTTTCAGATTTCATATAGACATCTTGCAGCTTTTCTGAATGCTTTGATCTGATTCACAAATTGCCCAAAATCACAGTCCTGAGCTGGATGGGAAAGAAGGTGCAGCCACAGTGGGGCAAAAGGGGAAAGAAGCAGCCTTGATTCTGTTCAGAAAAAAAGGGAAAATCAAACCAGCACTGGCATGGCTTGATCAGAACTGTTACAGCTCATATCATGTCTTTTGGCCCTAAGTTGATCTCAAGTCTTGGTTTACATGGCATTAAAATAAAAGAAAAGGCATCAATATCAGGCTGTATAACATCTCTTAGTACATTGTTTGTATGTTTTATGTCACACAACGAGGAAAAGGAAAAATGTTACAGGTTAATTGTGTAAAATTTTCTAATTTTGTAAAATTTTAATTCAGTTTAGAAATTATACTTCAGTAGGTATTTGAAATATTTAATTTCTCTTGTTACTTTCTTTCCCCCAATGTACATTTTTTTCTTTTCCCCCCTTAAACTCTTGATGAATACTATTCCAAAAATAATTCTCCAGAGATGATTTCTTTCAGGAGCACTTCTGTTTTCAGCCTATAGAAGTAATTTTATCTTCATGCTGTTATGGCAGTGACAGATGATATTTTCTTTTTCTCTACATTTAGACCCCTTATATTACCCAGCTCACTGAGGTAAAAAAGACCCTTCACTTATTGAAACTCCAAAACCCTTGATGTGGTAAGAAAAGACACTACATTATTTACTGCCATTTTCCCCTCATTTTTTATCATTACAAATGTAATCGGTTTTTTTTTTTGTTATTTCTGAAATCCAAAAGGAAGGAAAAATGGCCTGTTTTGGTTGAGGACAGGAGTGTTTTCTAATGAATTTTTGTATTGAAAGTGCTGTGCTTGGATTGCTCCTGCATTAGAGACAGCTGAGCTGTATGTATAATGTATCAGAGGGGATAAACAATGCACATTTTAAATTATATCCTGATATTGCTCAGGATGTGACTCCCTCAGCAGAAGGATTTGTGGAATGGGAGCTGGAGAGACCTCATCAATATGGCAGTTAAAGGGATCTTTCTTTGAGTTTTTATTTTGCGTGTGCACACACAGGTTATTTGTTTGAAATTCCATGTGTATCTGCATTTGTTGTGTACTGAATTTTGGATTTCTCACTTTTCTAGCCGCTGTCCACAGTTGTTTTGCTGTGGAAAGGACGGAAATTGAGGTGAGGGGGCTCCAGTCCTGCCTGGCATGAAGGTGACAAGGACACACAAACTATCTCACCGTCCCACACCACATACACCAGTTAGGTTTTGCTGCCAAATCCCAGGGAGATGTGTTTTCCCTATAAAATAGTGTGTATAAGAGCGCTAAATGTTTATTTTTCTGAGGGCTTCCCTCAGCGCACGGCGCCATTTTGCCCCCGTGGTGAGGCAGAGGGGCTGCCGGGGCCGCGGCCGGCGCTGGGTCCCCTCACGGCTCCCACAGCCCCTGCCGCTTGCCAGAACATTTTTGGCTGCTTGTACACCAAATATTTAGGGAATTCTGCTTGATCCTTGGACCACCAGGTACCCTAGCGCCTGGGCTGCATTTTTCCCCCTCAGAGTTGCAGGGAAAGCAGGGCGGGAATGTTCCGTGAGGGGGAATCAATGTCTGCCGGGCCGTGTCAGGTGAGTTGGGGCTGCTCATACCCTTCTCTTGTCAGGGTGTTTGAGAGCGTGAGTTAGCTTCTGTTTTTATAGGAATTAAAATGTAAATCTTTATTTTAACCTCTTGATCCCACTTAGTCCTCTGAGGGGGCTTGTGTAAAAATAACAATAAAGCCCCAAAACAATATGGGTGTGACTTGTACACTCAGAAGAGCACTGGTAGATATAGAACGATTTTAGAGAAAATTGTGTTCAGCAAATCTAGAAGTATTGTATAGAAAAGGCTGTGTGTTTCAGTGTGTCCTTAAGTTATTGTTTATTATCCCCCAGATCACAATGTTCGTGGAGTCCTTTGGCATGGCTGGGTGGGTTGTGCTGGTGTGACCACTTTCAGTATTAACATTTTTGGTAAGACTGTCCAGGGAAAAGCAGCACTTTGGTGAGGCATTCGGACCCTCAGCAGTGCCAGCAGAGTTGTCTGTGGAGGTTTTGTGTCCCTTCCTTGCACACTCCAGTTTGCTCCTGGGATTTGTGCATTCCTCAGGTATCTATCTGGCTGCTTTTGCTCTCCTGGGTGCTACAAAGCAGTGAAGCTTTATTGGCATCAGAGATCCTGTGACTGTTTAAACTTGTCCTCCTTTGTGGCTAGTGTTAGTGCTGCTTCTAACCTCTAAGATGTACAACTTTCAACCTGAATGACCCTTCTTTTATCTAAAAACAAAAATTAAAAAAATCAGAGGTGTGTTTTATCTTCCCATCTGTGATTGAGAGAGAAAGAGTAATCATTTGATGATGACAGAACTATCAGAAGGTATTGCCAATACTGCTTTCAACTCTTGCCCTCTGAAATTCTTTCTTTCTTGTTCTGGGTAAACTACTGTATTCTTCTACATGTTTCTGGCATAGTGATATTGATAAAACTTTGGTTTATTCCTTTACAGTGCTCTTGACTCAAGGTAACATTAACATTCACATCTCGGACTTAATTGATTTCTAAAGTTAAATGGCTTTGTTAATTAACCAACAATTTAGGCTTCTTTACCAAAATCAGGGAAATCTGCCTTTTTGCTGTTGGGAGATCTAAAATGGGAGTAACTCAATTGCTTTTTCCCTGAACTAATTTAGAAAGGGAACTTGAAATGCTGTGGGGCAAACTTGGGTTTATTGCAGTATTTTATGTATTCCATTAACTTCTTTAGTTGTCGTAGCAGTGCAGAGACAAAATGATAGCAAGCCTTGAATAAGTGTTCGTGTTCCAAATAAGACAAATAGCATCTTTTAAAAGATAAGTACAGTTGATAGTTAGCATAAGCCCAACTCCGATATGCTTCAGGGATTCCTTTGAATTCCTGTTCCTGAAAATGAAGGAATCACTCTGTGTGGCAGATGCAGAGGGAATTTCCTGTGTGCAAAGAAAAGAAAAACAACCCACCTTAATTAGTCTTGCTGCTGAAAAGAAATCTGCAGGGAGTCAGAGGAGCTTCTCTGCAGTTGCCAGCTGTGGAATTTGAATTTTGAGCGTTGATTCATAGAAATCTTCGGGGGTTTGTGGCGTTTTTGTGTGGTCTCTTCCCCATTCCCCACCCATTTAATTAGCATCATATTCATGATCCTTAGTGGTTCTAAACTGCTGGGATTCCACCCTGAATGAAGTGTCACAGTGGCTTCCCACCTGTGTGGATGGAACAGAATATGAGCAGTTGGAGGTTTAGGGTCAGTCAGAAAAATAGTAAGTCAAGGATGGCTTGTTATGCTTTCTAAATATAGTAAAATGTTTTTTTTTTCTAATTTATTTCATTTTGGGGAGTGGGCATGGGAAGAGAAAGTATCATAAAATCAGGTGAGGGAGATGTATGAGATACTGTCAGTAACATTTTTGCCTTCTTTTGTAGGAACTCAGAAGTTTCTCACGTGCTCTGTGGTTTTAGTTATTGGCACAGGCTGGCATTTAATGACAAGCTGTAACATTAAACTGTTTTTCCACATCCGAGGATTCTCTTAAAACCAAAAAAGATGGGGAGACTAGACATGATTCAGCTGTAGACCTCTTGCTTCCCTCTTTCCATGTCTCTGTCTCCCCTTTGCCTCCAGCCATACAACTGCAGCTCCTTATTTTGTGTCTGTTCCACACATGAATTATCAGAGCTTGTCTGAATGTGCTACTTAACTTCCTTTCCCTCAAATCCCTTGGCAAATAGGTAACATATGGACAGCATTTTGGGTACAGCTCACAATCAGAGTTTAGATCCAAGTGTGATACTGAGCTTGGGTTTGAGCAGAGCTGCCTGATTTCCTCCCAGAATTCCCATTCAGAAATCCATGTCTGTATAGTGCATATGAGGACATCACAAATGTATTTTTTCACCCTTTATAAAGTGCTGAGTGTTGTCCATCCTTATCCACAAGCAGCATTAGCTGCACTTAGTTCCTGGTGTAGGGACTGGTGCCGGGAAGGTGTGCAGTTTTGTCACAAAATTGGTGACACACAATGAATTCCTCTTGTTCCCTACGTCTTCTTCTGGCCCCTTTCTGGTTTTATTTCCTTGCCACAAATAATTTTTCCAAATTATATAAATTAAGCTAAACTGATATCTTTCCAATTTATAGTTATTATTACCTAGTGATAGCAAAAAGAGGCATAATTAGCTGGTGTATGGCAGATGGGGTTTGTTTAAAATTTGCTAACCTGGTAGAGATACAAAATAGAATTCTGGCTACCCAAGGTCAACAGTAAGTCGCTTATTAATCTTAAAACAGTGTTTGACCCAAATTTATTACATAAATTTTTCAAACCTATGGAAGTAAATGAGATTTTGGGATCAGCCTGTTCTGGTGATTATTTGATTTCATAGGAAATAAAAGACCTGAGACTTATGAAATGTTTGTTGGTTTTTTTTCTTTGTAGTGAAACAATGAATGTTAACTCAAGAAATGTAAATTGTTTGTAATTTTCTGTGGAAAAGCTTCAGACATCTAACCTCAAGATAGAAGACACATGGTGTGTTAATCAGGCAGAACAAGGAATAAGAAAATAAGAGCCTGGATGCGAACGTTTCAGAAATCTCGGTGATGTGGTAAGTGAATTTTGCATAATTTTGTAGCTAATTAACTTGCTTCTGAATCACAGTGAATTGTGTTACTGTAGCCACTGTGATACCAGAGTTTCCAGGTGCTCCCAGGGAGCACACGAGGTTTCTTGGAGGAGGCTGGCAAATCAACAAGAGGAAAAGCCCCAGGCTTTAGTCTGAGCCTGGCTGGAGAGCAGCAGTGACAGAGGGGCTGAGTCAGTGAGTAGTGCTGGCCCCTCTCCTGCCTTCCCATCAGCTCCCTGATGCTGGGGCTGTTTGCACTCAGCAGCACCGGCTGCAGGAGCTCTGCAGGTGTTTTCATGCACTGCTGAGGTGGGCTTGGAAGGCAAACTCAAGACACTCTTTATCTGTGGCCATGAACCCTTCTCTCTCCCCAGGAAAATAAAAATATAGTGAGAAGGGGGAGCATTCCCAAAGGTCTTTGTGGATCAATGAAATGTTGAGCTAAAGGAAATGAGAGGTTTGTTGATGTTCCCAGAGGTACAAATGGTATAAACTGATGTGTAAAGAAAGAATTTACTCTGCAAGGAACACTTTAAGCACTATCACACATTCACAGCTGCATTTGCAGTTAAGTTACAGATCAGGTCAAGTGTCTTTTGCTCTCTGGTTTTCCAAAGGTCTGGGAGACAAAGCTGACATCAGGGCAGGTACATACTTTTCTCCCTTAGTATTTTGGATGCTGTTGCATTGTTATCACTGAGTTTATAGAAGTGTTACTTGAAGTGTTGCACAGACATTGAGAGGCCAGCGTCAGTGACACAGCAGCCTTAGGAAGGATGATAACATGAGGGTTTTCAGCATGTACCCTTTCCAAACATGGTCAGATAAAGCAGAAGGTAATATTGTTAAAATGTGGGTGCCATGCCTAAACCTCTGGCCTGCCTTATTACAAGTGCCTGATGTCAAAGATCAAGCAAAGACAGCAGGGACCCTGCAGGTCAGTCTGTACCTCACTGAGAGGAAAGCTCTGTTCATCCTGAAACACGGCAGGGAACAATGAGGGGGACACTCAGTGCATATAAGAAAATCTTGGCTCACAGTAACCCATGGCCTTGTGTAAAAAAAGAACAGGAAAAATAAGTCTAAACCATCCAAAACACAAGTGATGATGATTAAGAAAACACCTCTGCATGAAAAAGGTGTTACTGAAAAATATAACCTAACAGCAAAAGTCTGCATTTAAAATTACTTTAAATTGTGCAGCTGTACTGAAGTTCCAAGTGTCAAATTAGCATTTCTGTTTTATTTCCAGTTCCAGTTCTTGTATTTTACATTATAACTGCATGAAGGTGCAATTAAGAAAGGCAGAGCCCAGATGTTGCTGCTGATTGTATTGTCTGTTGTTGTGCAGAAAGCAAATAATACCTGATTTATGATAGAAAACACTGTGGAGATAAATGCAAGCACCAAAATTGGATTTAAATGATGTTGCTACAAGTGAGATGCATTTTCCCTTTCCCTAACCCCTCTATTCCCTAAACCCCCTGTAAGACTTCTCGTGCAATATTCTGCAGTCCCTGTACAACCCAAGTTTCCTCAAGTCTGGGAGAGATTTATGGGTATGTTACTTTTATCACTCAGAGCATCATAAAAACTGTCTCCCAGCAAGAAAACAAAGATTGCTGGGTCTCAAAAGCAAATACTCTGAGCACAGCTCCAGGTAGATGCTCAGATGCTGTGGAATCCCAGAACTGCCTCTCTATTTTGGGCCATGTTGCCTCTTAGAATCACAAAATACTTTAAATTTTAAAGATTTCTAGAGCCCTCTTGCCCAACTCTGTGCTTAAATCAGTGCCAGCTTTCAGTTCAGTCAGTTTGCTCAGGGCCTTGTCCAGCAGAGTTTGGGCCCCTGTCTGTGTTTCACCAGCCTTGGCTTATCTGGGCCCCTGTCTGTGTTTCACCAGCCTTGTCTCTCTCTCATCAGAATTTCCTGTACCCCAACCTTGCTTTTACCTTGCTGATAAACACAATCTTGCCTCTACAGGCAGGAGAAAAGATTATCCTTCCCCCTCTCTGGTGACTCACTGGTGTAGTTCAGCACAAGATCCCATACACTCATCTCTATTTATACATTAACTGACATGTATGATGCAAATGGGATAAATATAGGTAATTTCTGGCTCTTGATGGAGACCTGATATGATGGCAATCAAGCTGGAGTGTCTGCTTTCCATTTTGTTTGTCCTAGGCACAGCCTAACAGCCTCTTCTGAGCCTGCTCATCATGCTTTTAATCATAATGCACTTTCAGATAGTTTTAAAAGTGGCCCTGCTGTGAGAACCACTATTTGCTGTTAATATAAAATATCTCTAAAGGCAGCTTGCCATTCCTGTGTGCTTATCACAGGTAATCTCCTGCTTTGTGCCAGGGAGAACCGCTGGCACAACGGAGCTTTGTGTGTAAATACCTGCCTCATACTGCTGCCCCCAGCAGTGCTAATTAGAGTCATTAATGCTGCTTGGCTAAAGGGGTGCACTGCAGGCTCTGAGGCTCGTGCTACATGCACTTCTGTGATGGCCCCTCAGGAAAAAAAGTCCTTAAAAAGCCTCCAATCCTTTTTCCTCATTTTCTCATGCTAGAAGTGGCTTTCCAAGCACAGATGAGTGTGTGGTGTGCGAGGGCTGTTGCTGTGAGGACTCTGTGCAGCCACGAGAGCAGAGTCACTTGGGGTTGTGAGTCACTGCTGTAATTCCTGTCCATGTGCATATTCAGCACAATAGAGTGTGGCAGAGGGAAAAGATGGCACTGGTGTGATTCCAGCAGCAGTTCCCAATAAATTGGTGGTGCTGACATATTTCTGTGAGTGACTTTGGCTGTTGCATTGCACCCCAGGATCATTTGACTTTGTAAAACATGGCCAAGTGTTGTGATAAAGTTTAATATTAAATGACACCTTCTGCTTAATTCATAGGTTCATATGTGGGTTGGTTCCCTCTTTTCTCCCATTATTCCAGTCACCTGAGGATAATCCAGAGTTTTACACAGCCCAGGCTTTTGGACAATGTGCATGCATGAGCTGTAGTGTGAAATACAGGAGGACTGTGGAGGCACTTTGAGATTTATTGGAGCTTGCAGCTTGTCCCAGTGGACTTGGCTCAAAAATATATTTAAAAGATAAAAAAGAGAAGGTTCTTACCATTCCATGAACCACATGAGACTTGGGTTCATTCCTGTTTTGCTTTAGGTAAAAAATAGCATTTACTTTGGATTTTTTCCTAGAAAAAAACTAAAGAAAGAGCCTGCACTAAGCAATAGTGTTGTGATGAGAGACAGGAAAGGTTTTGCTTCAAGTCTAATGTAATAACTTAAATCTGAGTTTGAGGTGATTTTCACTTTAATGATTAATGGTCACTCGGCTGCTTTGGGGTGTAAATATTTTTCTTTTCATCTTCAAATTTCATTTGATACTAAGGGCCTAATTTTAAAAAGTAGCTATGTGCTGGTAGGAAAAGCTCCAGATTTAAGTAACCCTTGTTTTTATTTTTTCTTTTGACAAAAATAGTACATGAATTGGGGGGGAAGGGAGGGGAAAGAATCCCTAATGCATGTGATATCTCATTGGGGAAAATCAGGGCTACAAGTCCCCATACTGACTTCCAGGAGAAGATATATCCAAGAAAAGAAAAACAGCACTTAAATTGTTTTGAAAAGTGAATTTTCTCTATGGCAAAATTGTTAAGAGTGTTTTGTTTTACAGAATCTATGAATATTTGATTTTTCCATGTTGATTTGGAATGCAAATAGATACTGAGTTATCAGAATTTGCCAGTGGGCAAAAAAAATCTGAATTTCAATCAATTTTGCTAAGTACCCAGCAATGAAAGGTTTCTTAGAAGCTTTATTCAATATTTTTCATTGTACATCTGCAAGGAAACGTGATCTTGAGGCATAGAGATCATCAAGTAATTAGTTTGGGTTTTATCCCAGTGAAAACTTCAGAAGAAGTCCAAAATATTACAGAGCAGAGATTTGTTTTTTAATGGGAAAAAATAAATAGAAATTTAAAAAACAGCCAATTTTTCATTAGGTTTTCCATGAAGGTCCTGATTCTTCTTGATGAAAATTAACCTTTTTTTTCCCCTTTCAAAAAGAGAAAATCTCACTGAGAACTAGCTTTGCAAATTCCTGTTTGGGTCATGCAGGTGGTGCTGCTCCTCCTGGGGCACAGCAGAGTAAATCCAAAAGCCCTGATGATTTTCCTGGCTATATTAGAAATAATAGCAGGGAGATTCCCTGTGTTGTCTGCCATTCCGTGGCAGTGGCTTTGCTTTGTGCCCAGCCCTTGCAGCTGCTCCATGTTTGAGGTTGTCTGGCTGTGAAAATGGGCTGGATTTCCCTGTGCTGGGGCTGTCACACAACGCTGAAATCCAGAGCTGCTCTTGCAGATCCTCACCAGCTGAGCAGCACTTGGTATTTAATGGGAAGCCTTTTGCTCCCCCACGGGTTCTGTTTCTGCTCAGTGCCTGGGTTTTATAGGAGTAAATCTTGGCTTTCTTTGCCTAAAACTCAGTGCTTTGTTTCTGTGGGTTTTTTGTGAAGAATTGTGACATTTTGGATAGAAAATGGAGTTTGGGTGTCTCCAGTTACCAAGCCCTATAATGCACCATGGCTTTTCTCTCTTGTTGAGCTGCCAGGATCCAGTTCTGGAATAAAATCCAGAGAGGATGTGCCAGGTGTGCAGTGAAGTGGGACAGTGAACAGCTTCCACAAAGAAATGCAGCAAGTCCTAAAGAAACAAATCCCCTTTTTCACCCAATAACAGTTGGCACAGTAAATGCTTTTCTCAGAGAATCGTTAATATGAACTCCTATTTTTTTCCCTGTTACTGGAACTTTTTCCATCCTGTGTGTAGAATGTTGGGAGTAGTGATGGAAGCACCTTCTTCCCACGCTGTTATATGAGAGCTCTGAATTATTACTCTTGGGAGATGAGAGAGGAGCACTGAAGGCAGTACCACTTACCCATTTCTTCTAAACTGAGGATTTGCTGTGTAAATAAGTGTCTGATTTCAAACTCTGATTTTTATCAGCCTAGAAAAATGTCCTCTCCTTCATTCTCTGTTCTTCTATGAGGAGTGTGTTTGTAGTTTATGTAGGTTGTGCGAGTAGCACTCATTATTTTGTCATAGTGAGAAAACACGAGTGCAAAAATGGATCTTCTGCATCTTCTTTTTCTTGTCCCTGCCATGTTCACTCTATGCTGGGTGATGTTTTGGTGCCTCCACTGTGCCTGCAAACCAACACCTTCTTGTCTGCTTTTATTTCTGCTTCTCTGTCTCACATCTGATTTTTTCTCCTTTATTTTTTCCTTTTCTTTCTTGAATTGTATTAGAGTCTTTAAGCACTTATGTTGCCACTTTCTTTAATATGCAGCTTTTAGAAGTAGTTGTGAAATCATTGCTTTTCACACTCAGTCCTATACACAGTTACTATTGAGTACTTAAGTGCAACTATGTGAGTGCATTAGAAATACCCAAAACAAGCAAAGGTAAAGAGAGAGATGACACAATTGCTACTTTGATAAAGTAGATTCACTATTTAAAATGTCTTAGCACCTCAGCCAGATTTGTAGTGTGGTTTCCTACAACTCCTTCCTGGTGTTCTGCCAAGAGATTATCTTGAATCCTGACACCTCAAATCCTGTTGTTCCTGCTTTTGTCATTAGAAAAGAACATCTTACACCTGGTTGCTGAAATGGCTGTTTTAGAAGACTGGTGCTAGTATAGGATATATTTGTCTTAAATAAAAAGTATATTAAAAAATACATTAACTGCTTCCCATATGGAATGAGTGATAAAGTGACATTTGTGGCTGTCCCTGGACAGGCAGGTGTAAAGCAGGAAGGATGTAAATGCACATGAATTTGTTTACACACACATTCTGTTTTATCCTTCTGAAGGTAAAACGTTGTGTGTGTTTTTCTAAATCCTTTTCCACGTGCATGTCTTTGTCCATGTCCATGTTAGTAGGTGCTTGGCTCACATCAATCAGAAGATGCTAGAAACGAGGGAAAGAAGTTGTTCTGTCTTGTTTGGGATGTTCCAGTCAGTATGGTCAGGAGGTAATCCCCGTGATGGGCTGCCTCCTCTCTCAGAGGAGAATTTGGCAACAGAGACATCCTTTTGGGCATGCTTGGGTGAGCCCTTTCCTTGCCCTTTCTGACTTACCAGGAATGTGCCAAGTGCCTGTCAGCTCTGTCCATTACAGTTTGCTTCAGAAATCCCTTGTGGGGGTTACTGAGGACACCAGTGAACACTCAGCACTCTGATTTTGGGGTTACAGTGTTCTGCAAGAACAGAATATTCCCAACATTACAGGGAGCTACAGATTTTGGGGTAGCATCAGTTGGAATAAGCATTGTACTCACTGAGAAACTTGCAGGTAGGAGCACTTTCATAGAAGAGAGGATGTGCATGGGAGTAAAACTGAGCTGTTAAATCCCATTGGTCCATACAGAATGGAAAAGAAAAATAAATCAGGAATTAATTGCAGCTTTTTGCCATTCAGATGAAAACCCAGGTAATGACACAGACACAGTAAGACTTTGAGTTTTCTTGGTTTAATTTGAACACTCAATATAAGTTGGTAGAAATTCCTCATTGTTGGGTTTTTACAAATTTAATTAGAATAGTCACAAATTGTATATAATCACTTTCTTCAATAGTCCTTTACCAGTCAGTGAAGGATTCAAAATTAAAGTTGTTACTGAGAGGTGAAATTAGAGTATTTGTGTAATTGTTATTCTTTCATGTTTTGCCTTTCCTCATCCTTTATTATTTTTCTATCTTTAATCCTCTCCTCCTTAATTCACTCTTCAAGGCAGTGGGAATGGCTTATAAAAAGATGATGAAAGGATGAATGGAGTAATTGTGTCTTTTGGTTTCCAAGTCTCACCTCAGTGTTGCAAAGGGCTGTGAACCATTTCTAGTTAAGACCTGAGTGCCTCAGTGATTTGTTGGTTTGGCACTGGTGTGTGAGATTGTGCAGGTCAGCCCTGTACTCCTGTGACCCCTTTTGTGCTCTGTTCTGCTTCCCTGACATCCACTCACACACCTGAAATTGTGTTTATAGATAGAATTTACTGAAAGAATATCAGTTCTCCTTCATATATTTCCTTATAATTCCTCATGAGCTGATCTTACCCTCTTTCTTACACCACCACATTTAGCTCAGTGATGAAAACACCATAATAAAATTTCAAATATGTGACAGATAATTGTTTTCTCCAAAAAATCATCCCATAAATCTACCATTCACTGTATCCAGCAGTTGCAGGACAAGGAAATGCAGAAGCTGTTTGCTGTGACTGTGGGGCAAGGAAGGACTAAGCAGAAGTTGTCTTTATATGTGCCAAGGGAGCAGGGCAGTAAATGGTAAATTCTGTGTGCTGGCTGCAGGGGCAGGGAGACTGGAACTTGTCTGGTTCCAGAATTTCTGACCAGCATCTGAAGCTTGAGAGTGTCATTGGCAGTGAGTATCTGACAATAAGTGGCTGAAAGTAGCCAGGAGAAAGTGAGGATTCCAGAGATTTTCTTTCACAGCATCAATCAAAGGCTTTTAAGGGATAAGGACTGTAAAGAGATGTGAAGTGAGCTACGAAAGAGTAAGAGTTGTAAAAACGCACCAAATGATACTTATCAGCTGTATTTGGATTAGTCTGACACCATCAAGAGTTTTCTAAGGCAGAATCTCAGAAGAAAACACTGTTTTTTTACTCCTGTGTTCAAACACAATTTCTGTCATCATCTCAGAGACCGGTAGGAATGGTCCACTTGATTGTGCTAATGACAAGTTGTTGATGGATGTGTCTCCTGTGATTCGTGATGCTTTGTTGGCACCAAGGAGTGCTTAAGGCCAGTTTAGTAATTTATGAGTGTAAAATCCATGCCACTACAGTGCTGGTACTGTCAATAGCTACTCATGGCAGAGCTGCTGTTTGGATGTGATACAAACTGAATAAACCTGTCAAATGCACTCCTGCTCATACCCAAGGTAATGCTGTATCCCACATTTCCTATGGACACTGAGGAATGGGAGCCCCAGACATTCCCAGGTGTGTGTGAGAACTGTAGCTCTGACATAAGCACATAGAAGATGAATTCTTCTTTTCAGGACAGTATTTTACAAGGGCACAGCTTGTCCTGTTGACCTTTGCTGAGAGACAGAGTAGGTCTCAGCACTTTGTGCTGCTGTTGGAAGTTGAGCTGCTCTGTTCTGTTCGTGCCTGAAGTCAAAGCTTTATGGAGCAGTTTAGTGTTCAAGTACCTGTGATTAGTTTTCATTTTCACTTCTTATCATTCTGCATCCAAGATAGGAATAAGTGCTTGACTCACAGCAGGATCTTGCCTCCTCTTTGGAATCATAGAGGATTTATTTTGTTGTTACATTATCAAATATAATCAGTAATTTTTGTCTCTCAACTGTTACCCCAGTGATCATTTCTCTGTTTGGTGAATGAAACCTCTATCCCATTACAGGGATATCTTCCTATTACAATCTCTGGAATTTGCATTCCTGGGATCATGTCGCTGGTGCCAAATCCCCAAAGTCCAAACTGATGTCTCCTCTTTGAGCAGCAGAACAGGTCTGGCCATCAGATCTGGGAACATAAGTAATTCCCCTTCCTTCTAATTCTGGAAAAAAACAGCTTTTCCATGCTTGCATTTAAACTTGTTGCTGTTCTCCGACTTCAGTTTAAATTTGTAAGTGGAAATGACAATTGTCATGCTTCTCATCAACAGGTCTCTGACCATTTTAAGAAAAATTATTATAATACTATTTCCACTTTGCAGTAGCAAAGACAGATGCAAAGCAAGATGATGAGGCTTTTCTTCGTCTTGCAAGTGTACCCCATGGAATCATGCTTCAGTGAGCTTGGGAAAACATGGAACAGGGGCCCAGAGCAGCTGTGAAAGCTCCATCCTTGGATGTAGTCACAGCTCAGCTGGACCAGCCCGAGCAACCTGCTCTGCTTTTGGCTCATGGTTAGACCAGACAAACTGCAACCAGTATCATGCTATGCTTGCAATTCCAGAGACAGGACTGACTCAGGTTTCCAGAATTCCAGAGCTGTGTTTGACCTCTACCACGTCATGCAAGGTCAGTTGTGTATTCTCCATGAGAGCGAGAAAAATTAAACTCTTTTTGGCATATTTTATTTTACTTGGAACAATATGGCAGAGTCACAATTTCAGCCAGCTCAGTGCCAATCCATTCCTTGGGAGTCAGGGCAGAGCTGGTGTGGTCAGAGAAGTCAGAGTGGAAGCAGTGTGACCACTGAGCAGAGCAAAAGAGTTCATTGAGGCATCTCCACACAGGCAGAGCAAACACCAACCATCTCCTGCATCCATGAAATCCAATTGCATCACGTTTTATAGACACACCGCTGACATAATTGAGTAATTCTGTTTATACAGAAATCATTCCTGCAGCAGTTTGCTCAGCCAGGGATCTAATGTCACTGGTAACCATGGCACCATGCTCTTTGCATTTATCAGCCTCCTCACACTTCATTTTGAGCTGGCCTGTGAAAATAAAAACAGAATCAGATCCGTATCTTGGTCTCTCTGAAGGCTGAGGGGTAGGTGTAGCAATAGGTTTTGCATCAAGAAGTGTCTGTGATGGAGGCAGAGGCTCTTTGGTGATCAGCCCAAGTGCTGCCCAGCACAGAAGCCCTGCTGTGCTCGTGTGCTCTTCCCATGTATTTCGGGTGTCCTCGGGGCTCTGAGCTCTGCTGGGAATGGGGGAGCTCCCACAGGCCCTGTGTGTGTGCTGTACCATCTGGCAGGAAACACTGACTTTTCAGTGCCATCTTCAGGGACTAGTTTATTTTATCCAGCCATGGCTTTCTATAAAAGACACATAAATCCTCCTCCTAGGAGAATGTCCTGATCATTGGGTTAGCGAGTTTTACACACATATGCTCTGCTCTTCATAGATTCTGAGTGTGGTGTGTTTGGCTTTTACAGGGTGGAGTGGAATTCTCAGCTCTCATTCTCCCCTTTCCCCTTTTTCTCATGCAGATGCCATTCAGCATTTTCCTTAGAGGTGAAAAAAGAGAACTGAAACCTCTTAGATGGGTTAGGGAGTTGCAAAATCTTTCATGTTTTCATGTCAGCCTCATGGCAGATTTATCACAGAGCTGTCACATAACGAGGGAGGTGCTGGTGTCTGTGTTTGAAAGAAATGCTTAGTTCCATAAAAGGGGAAAAGAAAAGGTGTGAGGGAGGCTCTGACAGCCCCAACTGTAGCAGTGTGCAAGGGGAGACAGCTCTGCCCAGCTCCAAGGAATGTGCAAGCTGCTGAATGGCAGCAGAGCTTCCTGCGCTTCCTTGAGTTTTCCCGTGGGGATGAGTTCCCAGGGCCCCTGCTCTGCTGGGCCTCGAGTGACAGACACCCTGTGCATCACTGGGACCATCTCAGAGCCATCCTGGCACTGGGGAAATTCTCCTTTGCCTTTTTTGGGGAGTGCCTAGGTAAGAGCTGTGGGCTTTGCTGTGCTGCCCACACACCTGAAAATAGGATATGGCATAAAAATGTGAGGGCAGCTTTACCATTAATGAAACGGCAAGTTTTTTGGGGAGAAAAAATAATTGGCTGTGACCAATTACAGGTTCAGATGCAAGTTTTCCGTTGTGTTTCTCAGTGAAGAGCTCTAATAAATATTAGTTGTTAATGTTGCTCTTCCTGTAGAGATATTCTCTTTTGCTGGTGAAGTAAGACCGAAATTATGTTTGTCAGAAACACAAATTTTTCTTAGGTGACTGCTAAAGACCTTGTTTAAGGCTGAAACTCGATAGCTTTTTAGCTGAAAACTTCAGCAGTTTTCAAGTGAGCAGAGGCCAGGGGGTTTAGCAGAAAAAAAAAAGCAAATAGCAGAGAAGGAGCCCTTTGAAGATTTGCATTGGGACAAGAAGGTGTTCAATTCTGCTTTCTGTTTTTTTCCTGTTTTGACCCAAGTTTATTTTGCACTTCAATACATCTCCACTTGCATTTTTTAATGAAACTGGATTGCTAGAGCAAAATGAAGCATAAAGCCGCAGTCTAACACTTGCAAAATGCCCTGATTTTTGTTAAAAAGCAGCTATTTTCTCTGAGCCTGTGTGCCTGCCACTGGTTGACAGAAATCAGATTTTCCCTGAGAATTTCCTTAATTAAGTTGAACATTTGACTTAACAAGAGTGAAATAACTATATGGGTGGATGATGTTATGCTGAAAAATAGAGCTTTTAGTCATTTAATAAAAAAAATATTTCCTCAAGCTTTGCCTTAAACTAGATAAGTATAGATGAGTCAGAAAGCTCTGGTTGACAGACATTGGTGTGTAATGGGACAGGTTTTGGAAGCCTTTAGCTACGTTATCCTGAATCCTGGAGTGCAGTGCTTTTCTGATGGAATTACACACGCTGCTCCTCTATGAATACCAAGAGTCTTTCTGGTGATTACGGCCTTTCAGTGAGTAAGAAGTGAATTAATACCGATTAAATTGCGTTACAGAAATAGAACATTTTCACAGCATTGGAAGCTGCTTTGCCCACAATGCTGTGTTGGTTACTGGGAACTGTTTCAAGCTACTTAGCATTAATGAATGGGAATTACTAAGTATAAACATTTTTAATTTTTTTTATTTAAGAGGATGGTTCTACCAGTCTTGCTGATGTTGAGCTATAAGAAGATACATATGAGCAATTTTGATGTTAATTATATAACATCACATTTCTCACTTGTTCTCTGTTCCCCCTCTCACTTTTTTTTTAAAAAAAAACATTTTACCCACCTTTAAGCTAATGAGTTGTGGAATTCCACAGTGATTGATGCCTGTTTAGGCTCATAATTCAGCATGACTACCATGTGAGATCACTTGGTATGAGGCAAAGGAGAATTGTGCTTGTTCTTAGGTGGTACGAAGAATGCAGAAAGGTTCATGTAACATTGGCCAGTGACAGTCATAAATAATTTTCGTATCTCTGTTTATATAGAACATTTTCTTGGCTGGCACTGTAAAACCTGGCTATCAAAAGTATTTATGTTATGACTCTACCTGAAGTCATTTAACTGAGGTAACTTAATTTTTTTAGCATAACTAAGTCTTGCAATAAGGAGTTACCACTAAAATATTTATTACTGTTATATTAAAAAAGTATTCTACATTTTACCTACTGCACATTGTCATGAGAGGCTGGAAATAAGAGGTTTTCTACAAAAATCCTGAGGTAGAAGAGAACAGACATCAAACTGTGTTTCTTCTCTTTTAAATACCCTGTGTTTTAAGGACTGAGAATATTAGGAAGAACAATATACTCTCAGGATTAGCATGTAATACTAACAATTACATGCATTGGAAACAGTCCCAGAGAAGCTGGAAATAACCAGAAGGGAAGGATGAGCACATGGATGGAGTGAGAGAGATGCGCTGGCATGGGGACATTGTTGTGCCCAGAAGGTTTAAGTCAGAGATGGAATTATGCAGATACTGGAAAGCCAGCACGAATCAGGCAGTGCAGTTGGGCACTGCTCGTGTCAGCCCTGGCAGATCCTTTGGGAGAAAAAGTGTGGGGCTGGAGCCATTAGCTCCGACTATCCTCCGGCCTGAGAAGCGTGAGGGAAGCTCCCACTTTTCCCCAGCTGAGTCGTGGATCAGTAACCTCAGTTACACATTGTGACACCAGCAGAGGTGGAAGGCTTGAATCAGGTTAAAACACCAATAATCATTAATATCTGATGTTACACTGGTAAGCTGTTCTAGTATCCAAACCAGCAGGTAATTTCTGGCCTTTGTTTTCCCCAAGCTGTCAGAAGTGAAAGCAATCACATTTACTGGCAGACTGTGTAACCTGCTCAAGGCTGACACCCAAAGACATCACTCAAACTTGTTTCCTCACAGTCCTGCTGCCCCATCACCGAGCTTTCTTCTCAGAATGGCTGTGTCCATCAATTTCTGTGCCTGCTCTGCCCATCTTTGTATTTTCCATCAGCTTGTTTGGAGCAAGAAAAATGAAACTTCACACAAAACCTCACAGTTCATTCAGGTGACCTGAAGTTATCCAGGGATTTGAAAAACAGCTTTAGGTTAAAATAAATGTGTTTTCTGTAGACTGTAGGTTGACATCAGGAGCATTATACTGCAGGGACAGAACTGGCAGGATGCAAGATTTCCCAAGCTCTGTTGGTTCCCAGGACGTTGTCAGACCAACTTCAGAAACCAAAAATTTCCAGGTGCTGTGGTTTGATGTGTTTGCCTGAGGGTGTGTGGGCAGCCTGAACGTGACCTCTGGCGTTGCCTGTCGGGGTACCCTTGGGAATGCCCTTGTTCTCCCAGGAACTCCAGTGCTTTCCTTTCCTTCCCTGGCAGCACAGCAACTCTGATGAGCACATCTGCATCTTGATTTGTGTGCAGCATTTCTGGTCTTTACTGCCCTGAAGAAACCACATCAAATTTTCCTTTAACTCTCTCCCTGGACGGAAAAAGCAGAACAGGGGAAAGAACAGAGATGGATTTCTCCTTCCTTTTGCTCTGCTCAGTCTCTTGTCTGTAATTACTGTGTATCACCTCTTGCTGTTTTGTAGCAACATATAGAAAGAAATCTTTTCCTTTTGATTAAATGCCAACAAATCCACAGGATGGCAGAACACAAAAAGAGCAGCTGACAGTCCTTTTATATTCCTGTACAGACACACAAACAGGGCCATGAATCTTTGTGAGAAAGGCTGCAAGGTTTTCACAAGATGAATCGTTTGGGAACAGAACCAAACCCATGCAACTGAGGCTTAATTAATTATATTAAAAATAATAATTTAATTATCAACGAAAATTAATGAATGGAACAACCTACTGCCACCTGCCATGTGAAATTAGTTTTGGGAGGGCTGATGCATTCTGAAAAATGCTGTTCAGGAGATTGAATGTGGTGTTTTCTGTGTGGCCTGAGCCCCCAGAGTTGCACTGCTGACCTGTAGCTGAATTAGAGGAAAGGACAGAAATCTGCAGGGTTTGGTTTGGTTCTGAAAACGGTGAATGAATGACTTACTCTGCACTGGTGAAAACCCAAGTGCAGATTTCTGGTAAAAATGGCATCAGATTTCAAAATGAAATCATTCCACTTTGGCTTTGGATGTTTTCAAATTACATCACCAACTCTCTAAACCCACCAGTGTGTTTAGAGAAAGTTGTAGTTGCTATTTCTGTATGGATGTTATGGAGTGAAAAAGAAATCCCACAGGAGGTAGTGAAATACAAAAGAAACTGAGAGGTGCAAGAGGAAAGCAAAAACGTTGCCAGTGTTTGGGGTGGCAGTGAATGTGCCAGGATCAGCCTTCCCGGATCCTTTCCTCATGGATTGCCTGTGTCCCATGGAGAAGATCCAGCCCTGCCACCGCTAGAGGACACCCTCGCATTTAACATCTGGATCTTGGCTTACATCATCCCAGCCAGAGTGAAACAGGTGCTCCGTGGGGAGGGCTGACAGAGGCGTGTCCAAAACGGACTCAAAACACTCCAGGAGTGTTTTAAAAAGTGTATTCATAATTAAAGCTGAAGCCATTTATTAAGGACTTCACAACATATTAGGCCCTCAAATAAATGAAATCTTCCCTATCATAATCCAAGTGGTAGGGGTTTTCTGTTGAGTTTTTTAGGGGGTTGGGATTTTTTTTTCCCCTCAAAATATTGATCATTATCTAAAATATTTCTGGTATTCTCAAGGTTTACACAATGAAGTTGTTTGGAAATCATTCTGTATCCAGTTATACTTGTTGTAAGGATAATGAAGAAAATCCAGGGAGGTTTTCCAAATGTTGAGCATTGGCCTCCTGAGGAGGAGCGGAGCTGGGCATCACTAATTGCAAAATCATCCTCTCTCTCCCTCCTCCCCTGGTGCTGAAGCAAGAGCAATGCCGAGTCAGTGCTAGCATTCCTGCAAAATAAAAATAGACTGAATGTTAACACATGGTTACAGGGAATGTGTTACTGTAGCCCAGCATTTGTAGGAAGGAAAATGTAAAGGTTTGCAGAGGGCACCAGGCACCAATAAACACAGCTGAATCAGATCTTACCTGAGGGGCAGAATAATAGAGAGCAAGAAAAATTCTTGAGTTAGGAGAGGTGGGGATGCAGCAGAAGCCAGGTGAGGAAGACAAGTGCCCAGCTGGGCAGGAAGGCCCTGGTGCCCCACAGGGAAAGGATGTGGAGGGAATTGTCGCTGGGTCTGCAGCTCTTAAAGGCCAGAGCTATTAACAGATCATGGAGAGCCTGGGCACAAAGGTTCACTGAAATACAGGAGGAATTGCCAAAGTGAAAAATTAAGTGCTCTGTGAAGGAGTTCAGAGGATAATTGGATGCTGTCGAGTGAACAAAGAGACTGGCAAATTACGTCTGTGTAAATATACAGCTTGGTGAAATAGCAGTTTATAAAGACAAACTCTCCAAATGTTTATTGCTGAGAAATAAAAATATGCAGGACAAATTTGTATAAGAGGTACCATATCAAAGATGATAGTGCTTATGGTCCACTTTTGAGGAAGAAAAATATCATTACCTGGATGGAGTAGGTGGCAGATTTCCAGTGGGCTTCCCTGGGATAGGGATCTTGCAATACCTTCTTAAGGAAAAGCACAATGTGATGCATATTTATGGTAATGAGATGACATGTCTGAAGCAAGCAACAGGTCTTGGGTCAGAGGTTGTCTTTGGAGAAGAAATTTCATTTTCTTCTATATAGTTCATCACTCTCCAGAGCCAAAAATATGTCAGATATCTGCTCTTTGGAGTACTGGGATTAACTATAGACATCTAAAAACTCTGCTTCTTAGAATAATCCTGCTGGCATTCCCCTTACAGAAATACAGGACAAAGCTGTCCAGGTAAAGACTAAAAAACTCTACGTTTTTCCTAGAATCTGAGCATCTTTAGCTCTTTTTCCAGGACAGTATTGCATTGTCAGTGTCCAGAGTGCAGCACAGCATTGTATTTCTTGTATGGATCGTCACGTTCCCAGATCCCTGAGTGACTGAGCTTTCTTCGGGTGAAAAATTGTGAAATGCACATTTTTGCAGACCAACTATCTGTCACTGGGAAAAGCCATGAATAATTCTGAGTGAGAAACAGACCTGAGGACTTTGCAGTCTGCTCACAAGCAGGAGAAGTTTCTCTGAATAAATAATTGGCTGGGAATCAACCAGTCCATTCCACTTGTTACCAAATCCTCCTCAAAAGAGGAGTTGGCCTACAGGGAAACTATTCACAGGTATGCACCTTGGATAGAATATTTGAATTTAAGTCCATTAAAAAAAAATTATTATTTATTGAGCAGTGAACAAGAAAGATCAAAATGCAGAGACCATTAAGATGCACAGTTGTGCTATCAAAGCCAGGTGCTAACAGGGGAAGCTGAATCCAAATGCACCTCTGGTGGCACTATTATTTTTTTGCACTGTTTTAGAGGTATAAAGAAACTGCAGCTGGCAGGAATGCCTGGCATTGCTCTGTTGGTTGCTGTCCCACCACTCTGCCCAGGCTATGGCAGGCCCAGGAAGGAAAAGAGGGGGCTTGAAGTACCTTTGCACTACAGAAATTCGTTGCTGGTGCCTCAACTTTTTTCCAGCTTATACAGAGACTGGAGACATTCCCTGAGGCTGCTCTACAGAAGTAGAAGAGAGGAAAAGAGTGGCAGGATGTCTTTTTTGCCTTGTATCGTGAATTTCACCAACTCTTTTAGTGTCAGGCAAACAAGAATCTCACAAGTTACAGAAGGCCTCAAATATATTTTGTGCCTAATGGTCCTTTGCTGCTGGTCAGAGCCCTTGTAAACAGAGGGGAATTTCCACCCTGGCCTCCACCAGGAATGTGCTCAAAGGGAAAATCATATGGACACAGGGAAATGGGGCCATGCTGTGTCCTGTACCAAAGACAGCCTGGGAGCAAAACTGAACCAGGATTCTTTAAAAGATGATAAAGTGAAGGAGGCAATGTCGTGTGTATGGAACCGTTCAGTGAGTCCTGAACACCAGAACAACAGCAGTGAATTCCCCAGGAATGCCCATGAGGAGCTGCCTGTGGAACAGGGCTCAAACAGAGCACAGGAGATAGTACCAAAAATAAGGGACATAGAATCACAGTGTGTGAAAGAGTTGGAATGGCCCTTAAAGATCATCCAGTCCCAGCTGCCCCTGCCATGGGCAGGGACACCTCCCACTAAAGCAGCTTGCTCAAGGCCTTATCCAGCTGGTTTCACAGAGCCTGAATTCCTCCTTGGAAAAGCCCTTTTCCCTCTGCAGGTGTCTAGGGACACACTTCTGGCAGAGGATGTTCAAGGGCAGCACTGTCCTGAGCCTGAAATTCTTTGTGACTCTCCTGCAGAGTTTAAGAAGCTGTGCGTTTGTTGCTTTCAAAGATGCAAGAGCCAGAAATATCCCAGCTTTGCTTTTGGGTGTCAGAATGAGTTTGCAGAGCTGACGGTGGGAGAAATCACCTTTACTTTTCAAGGCCAGACACAAAAATACTTTTGTCAGTTGTGTTACTTTTCAGAGAAAAAAAAAATTGTCCTACAAAAGCCGCTCTGTCTGTGGTAGAAACTGGGTAAGTTCTGTGCCTGCTGTGAAATGTCACAAGGTGACACCAGTTGTGGCAGTGTCACTCTCAAGCACCTCTCTCTGGTGAGATCACCCCATTTGCAAGTTTGGGCACTTCCTATTTCCATGGCATATGGAAGAACTGAGGACAAGTAGAGGAAGCAACATCGGGTCCAAATACAAATTTCTTATGCTCATGGCTGCCTTATTTCATATAATGAAGGAGTTTGGGTAGATGTTTAACAAATATAAATGTGTTGGACTTCCACTTCTACTCTGAGGTGCAGTGCTTTGGCAGAGATGTGGTGGCATAAATATTTGAGTTTTAACTCCATCTCTGATTTTGTATTTTTTCTAAGAGAAAACAAAGAAACTTGCTGAGTTCACCCTGTTGTAATTTTGTGGATGAGGATGAACCCTGCCCACCTTTGCTACTCACAACAGTGGTTCAGCCAAGCAGTTGGAGCCCTGACAATCCAGCGCTCCCAGCCAGGTGTGTTTAAGTCATTTTTTTCCATTTTAAACCTGTATTCTGAGCAAATGACCACAGGCTGATGGCTCTGGCTTTGTCAACCAAATTACACTCTATTAATCTTCATTTCTAGAAGAAATGTGCTGCTCCAGCACGGGAAGATGGAGCATCCCAGAACAAATCCTGTTTGGTGCTCCATGTAGATTTCTCTAGCTGAAGATTCTCTACTGATCTAAACAACAGGTCTAAAAACAAAAACAAAAAACAAAACAAAAAAACAAAACAAAAAAAAAAAAAAGAGGTTTTGTTTTACTTAGAAAGCAGGGAATGAAATGATTTATGCTTCCTGTTAGGTGCTTGGTGATAGGATCAGTTAAATAGGTTGCAGTATTTAATTATTACAGTGAACCCATTCCTTTGGATCACATGTATCAAAAGCCATCCAAGAGATAAGAAAACAATGTACCAGTCTGGAGGTCCTTCCATCTGCTGCTGGACACAGCTCCTCCAGAGCTGCTGCCAGAGTCTGAGGCAACAACCCAACTTTCTGTCCCTGCTGGTGCCACTGTGCCAGGCTCTGCTTCCTGCAGGTGCCATCACCTGCCAGCTCCGAGATGGGCAAGCAGAGAATTCCTGGAGCTGGAAGCAGGAGTTGTTCTGTTGGATTTCCCATGTGAGCAGAGCTTGTCAGGCAGCACTGGCTGGAACAACAGGCAGCAGCTGCATCTGCTGTGCTGGACTGATGGATGCAGACTGCCCAAGATTTCCAAAACATAAATAATTCAGATCAATCCTTTCTAGGTGAGGGGGTTGAATTGCTGAAGGCCCAGCTCCCTAGAAGGAGGTTTGGAGTCTTAACCCAGCTCTCCTTGGTCTCTCCCTGTGAAATTATGGCAAAAGTTGCTCCTCAGATGGCTTTATATTTGCATTTCTATTAAATATTTATTGTTCCTCCTCCTGCTAGGAACCATTATGTGGCAGACATCCTATATATTTTTATATTCCCATTTTCTTCTGGCTTACATGTACTATTGCCTGAAATAAACATGCTCAATTATGAGAGAAAATGTAATTCCCAAGCTTATTTGAGCATTTTCTTTCCCAAGGTTTCATACAATTAGCATTTTATTCCAAAATATGATTAATTTCATTGAAAGTGAAGGAAAAGTAAAGAGAAGTAGGACAGATATTTACAGACCAGTGCAGAAACATGCTGGTAGTAGTAATACTGTGCCCCTAGGATGCCTTTCCTCTGAGTACCTTAAAATGCAGGACAGAAATGAATTATAAATGCATCTTCCATGGTCTCTCTGAAGTAGGTACTGCTAATTGAACTTCATAGGCAAAGTAACCGCATGGCAAAGGTATATATTTTACAATCCATCTTCCCTAATAAGGCCCTTATTGCATTTATTAGCTGTGTCAGCAAGCACAGTTTAAAACAAGAATTTTCAAGTGCAGTCTTGAGAGAGAGCCCATTGCTGCCTCACTTGAGAGGCAAGGCTTGCCTGACACTGCTCGCTTCTTTCTGTGCTGCTCCATCCCTTCTCTTTCCTGGAGGGATTGAGGCTGTGGATACTTTTAGAATATTTTTTGTCACTGCCCCTGCTTGCTCAGCTCTGTTGCAGAGGAGAGGGAGGGTTTGGCTGCACCCCTGCATGCAGGGCAGCTGCAGGATTAGGTCCAGCAGAAGGCCCAGGATCAAAAAATAAAGATTGAAGACACCTCCAAGCAGGAATAGAAGCCAGGACTTGATCCAGAGCTGTGATTGCAACAGATTAAAAAGGAAGAATTCTATAAAAAACAAAAGGAAAAGGAAGGTGGAGAGGGAGGCAGAGCCAGGGTAGGTTTTGCATGGTTGGATTGCTGATTAAAGCTCATCCTCAGCGGGGCAGCTCCTGGAAATGACTGTGGCGAGGCAGAGAGTTCTGGCTGTGCCAGAAGGAGCTTCAGGGGCTGATTTTCACTAAATGTCCACAGTGACTACAAACTGATGAAGTGCTCCTGGGTTCTCTGCATTTCCATTTGCTAATTCACATTGAAAAACAGGGGTTTGAGATTCGATTGGGTTGCAACTTTTATTGCAAATTTAATTACAAATGTAAAGTAAGCAAGTATATCTCCCAGGTAATGAACTCCAAACCTGGCACTGTGTTGTCTTGATGGAATATTTCTTGCCCAGATTTATCCCATGTACTCATTAAACTGATCTAAGTGTTCTTTTAGAACCCATAGATTTTTTTACTGCCCTATTAAATCTAAATTAAACGCTTTTTGAGGCATTTATAGTGCTATCATTCGCTCCAGCAGGGAATATGCGAAAGAAATGCTGTAAAAGAAATCAGGATATGTTCTCAGGAACTCTAGAACAAAGACAGGGAGCAGCCAGTGCCATGCTGAGCATCACTGCAGGTGTCCCTGGGCTTTGCTATTTGATTTTAGGGTTGCTGCTTAAAAAGCCTTGCTGAGTTTGGGTGGCAGCCATGAGCAGTTCCATCTGTAGGGGGTATTGACAAATTGGGTTCAGATGTGACTCTTTGGGGCATGGATGATCTCCCAAAGCCTCTCTTGTTGGGTCATTGGTGCCACTGGAGAAGCTGCCGAGTGGCTCTGTGCCTGTGTCCCTCACCAGCTTCCCTTCCCTGTGGGAATGCCCAAACACTGATGGTGCTCTTGCTGCCAAATCAGAGCTTTCCTCAGGAAGTACCTGACTTTAGAGGTGTTGTGGGAAATTGTGTGGATAATGGGATTTCTCACATGTCTGGGGCCTCTCTTCTGCATCTCCTCTGTAGGGCACGATCATGTGGAAGGTGGGTAAGGGAGGACTTATGCAATAAATGCCTAATGCTGCTGTCACTCTGTAATTGGGGTTTAGTGCTGTTGAGAGCTCAGTGATGAGGTGAGAAAACAGTCAGTTCACTGGAATGCCAAATGCACAGACATTGTTTTCCAAAGGGATCCTATGGAGGGAGAGAAGTGTTGCTGTGGTCTTCACCCACGGTGTTATTACCAGGTGATTTTGAAAGGTTCTCCTACAACAAATTTAGGATGCTGGGATTTAGGATTATAGCTGTGGCATGGCTGCCTCTCCTGCAACCAGGATGCACTCAGGATGGAGGGACAGGAAGTTTGCACTGCCAGAGATGATTTTTCAGTGTCCTGCTGACTTCATCCTGCTCAGAAACTCTCCCCAGAGCTAAACTATGGTCCCAGTCCTGTTCCTACAAAATCACCCTGAGACAGACCATTGACATCAGAGGGGTGGAACATCACAGGTGACGTTCTTGGCCTTTTGGCCTCTTTGCCATAACTGCCTGAGTTGTTAAAAAATAGAAAAAATAAAAAGGAAGCAGCAGCACAGAATGTCACAACCTGCTCATTGTGTTGGCACTGATGCTGATTTGGTCCTTGGACATATTTGCTTTTACAACACACAGCAAATACCTTTCCCTCACCCTTGCCAGTTTAGTGCTGATGTTTCATTTTAAACCCACTTTTTTTTTCCTGAGTGGATGTACAGTTCTCCCTAATAACATCATCAAAGTTACTATGGCTACAGCTTTTCATTGTTGAGGTCTAGCATGAGAAAAAGAGAAAAATGACTCCCAAAGTCACTGATAAATGTTATTAGGAAAACCAGGCAGCAGTGGATTAGCTCCCTCACATGTCCCAGACCTCTGTCTGAAATGAATCTGTATTCCCTGAGTCACATGCCTTTTGTTCCTCCATCAATATCTAACTTGCTTCTCACAGTAAGGAGTCAGAAATGCGAGGTGTACGTGAGAATTCTCTTGTCTTGGAGCACAACTCAGGCTGTTGTTGCCATTGTGATTAATGTCTTGAGTTCTTCCACACCTTTTTGCCCTCTCCCTGTCTCTCTTCTGGACTAAAAAGAAGATTAAGGTGCAGGGAATTCACTATCTTTGAGCTGTTATTTTCTAAGAAGTTAAAAAGATACTCTAAATTCCTGAAACCAGAGTATGAGGATTAGGGTTTGTGGGATGGTTTTAAGTATTTATATTTTTCTGTAAATTAAGGTATTTTGTGGGGAAAAAAAGCACAAAACCTCTGAGTGAACATCTATATCTCACTAATTTCCAGTGATAAAATGATTCTTGTTCCTTCAAGATATTTGAAAAATCAGCTATAATTCCTTTTGAAAGTTCAGAGCATGGGGTGACATTCACAGATTTTAGCTTGTGTTATATATTCTTATTTTGCTGGGTAAGTGTGGAGGCAGGTTCTTGTGCAAATTTTGATGATTTAGGGTTTGAGAAGAACATGCCAGGCAATAAACCAGGGATGCTGCGGAGTGAAGGCAACCCCAGCAAAGGGGCCTCAAGTTCAAACAGTTTGTTGTTCACAGCTGATTTTGTGCGGGGTTGGCCAAGGTCTCACAGTACTCATGAATTATTCACTCCATAATAAATTGCACCATCTGAACAAGGCAAATAGGATAATTTGGAAGAGAGGGTATTACTTCTACCATCCTAATTCACAATGTCTGTAATTTTATACTTCGGAAGGAATTTTCAATATTTAATAGAGAAATCCTTCAAGTTATTCAAGGGCTTAAATTGCTGGTGAAGTCCTGGCCTTTAACACTTAGGTATTAACAGGTTGATTTTTTTAAAAAGGAAAAATATATTTATAGGGATCTCAGAAACAATTTAAATTCTATTAAAAATGATTTAATATTCCAAAAATGTTTCAGCATTTAGAGATGTTCCTTGTGATTTTTAATGTGATGCCCTGAGGAGAAATATGATGTGAGATCATTATGATAGCTGCACACTGAACCCAGGACATTCCTTCCAATTCTGCATTGCAGTGTTCGAGCACAGAAGAAATTGTTAATTCTCTCAAAAAGAAAAATCAGCAGTGAGCAATCTATGGAATTCCTGGCAGGTTGTGCTCCATGTTGGATGGAATGTGGAATCTTTTATAGGTGATCCAGAGACACGTTTGTCCCCTAAAACATAGGGGCTGAAACCCCCTCACCCAGCTGGATGAACAGCAGATTAATTGAAGGTCTATTCATGTTCAAGTGCTGAAAATAAATAGGATTATTCTTGAACAGCATTTGAGAATAGCCCTAGATAGCTTCTAGCTGTACCTTCAGTCAGCTTTCAGAAGGAATAATAGTATTTAGTAAAATATTTTGTAGGGCACAAGAGGAAAACAAGGACTGTTACTTGGTTAATATTTGATAGTTTTATCCAGTGTACTGGTTCTTCCTCGTGGGTTCATTGGCTGTGCTTGGTAAATTTAATGGTGTTCAGGTTTTGTGGCTTTTCTTGGAAGATATTTTTTCCTAGAGGTCAGAGTTGAGTCATCACTCTGGAGGATAATCCCATTCTTTGAGCAAACTTTGCTCTGTTCAGAGATGCACAGCTGGTTGAGTTTTAAGGCAGGGACTGAGTGAGACAGTGCAATTTTGGAGAAGAAACTGTGTGTGTTGTGGAGGTAATTACTGCCCTTATTTCTCTGGCTGCTGCAGGGGCTGGACAATGAATCTGTGCTGATACTGAGCCACTGGAGACCTGGCACAAGAGGCAGGTTCCAGAAGGCTGTATTTTCATACTTTCTCCTCACCTTTGCTTGTACAGTTTATCATAAATATGATTTCAGCGATCATTATTTAGATGTGGCAGCTTTGCAAAAGCTTGTCCCCCAACCCTATCAATTTAGAATAAGTAATAAAAGACAAAAAAATTAATTTTTTTCTTAGAATTCAGATTAGTTTTGTAGGGAAGTTTTAGGATATATCTGATGTGGAAGTGATAGGAGTTTCCACTGGAGAGTGAATGGGTAGAATTGTACAATACTGCAGTTGAGAGCTGTATTTGGTGCTGAAGCACTTGTACTTGGATTCCTGAGATGCCTTTAAAACCTGCCCTTTTATAAATGCAATACATAAAATACACCTTATTTTGTGAAGGAAACGGGAGTATTTCCCCATTAGGAAAACTTCTGGGTTACAGCCTGGATAACAGCTTTGAATATTTTGGAGTTGTTCAGTCAGTTGAGTAGAGGATGCTGGTGACCACTTTGTGTCTCTGTAGTGAAAGGAGTTTGGAGTCTGTGCTGTATCATGCTGGGGATGTTTACCTGAGTGATAAAAGTATATCTGCAATGTAAGAAATTCTGGGGTGCACAGCTCTGTAGAGGTAAAAATGTCTTGATTAAATATATCCATCAAAGCAAGATCACTCATAAGCAAGAAACTTTATATGTATACAGTTATGTATCTTTATTACTTCAAAAATTAATGCATAACATTCTTGGGGAAATAGCACAGGCAAATGGCTAATGAATTGTCAAATATAAGGAAAATGCAAAACATGAAAGATAGTGTTAGGTGATGAGCAGCTGCAAACATGAAATTTTAATGACTGAGAAAGGCAACCACCTCAGCTTTGATTAATAAAGCATCGCATTCAACATTATCATCTGTCTGGCAGATGTAATAATATCAGAAAGGAAAAGCACAATTGTTTTGTTTCCAGGAGGTATATCACGTTTGTGCATTAGTTGAGTCATGCCAGAGTGTGTTTGTATGGTGGTAGAAAAGGGAGGACATCTGTTTCAGATAGAAACACTTTGACGTGTGCATAGGAGATATTTTTCCATTTAGCTTTCATTCCTTGAGTTTCTGGTGAAGGAATATGTTATAAATGGAGAAACAAAGCTCATATTCCTTCTTGCACATTGGCCAAGCTTCCTGAAGAGGGTTGGGGTAGGTCTCAGTACAAGGTCTAGCTCTCCATAGGATCAAAGAACATCAAAGTGCACAGGTTTTCTAAGCCTGGCTCTGACACTTTCGTTTCAAAGGAAAATGCTGGGGTTTGTGAGGGTCCTGACATATGTGAGGAGCCTGTCTCTCACACTAGCCTTGCTGGGAGGTCGAGGTGAAGGAAGGCCCAGTTTCTGAAGCCTGGCATGATTTCCTGAAAGGAGTTGTGACTGATGAGGGACTTCTGGAACAGCTCAAAGTTCAGAGGCTGCCCTGGGTCATGAACAGCGACTGGTACCTGACTGACGGATTCCCCTCCCGAGGCTGTGCTGCCTCTGGTCATGCATTTCATCTCAAGCAGCTGCTGAACACTTCCCTGGCTGTGCCTAACTGACTGCACAGGAGAGAATTGCATTGCATTTGATGTTGTTGTAATAAATGCTGTGACCATTTCAATATTATGATGTATGATTTGCATAACAAGACTGGTACAGTTATCAACAAAGAGAATTAGTTACTAAATTCACTGTTGCTCAAGTGTCAGGTGTTACATGAGAAATGTATGAAGCAGACTGACAGAGGAAGAAACAAGAGCATTTAATCTCTTGTGTTTACTTACAGAAGTAAACATTTGCTTTAGTTGCTTTGCTGAAGCTGTTCATTGTGTTTGTTGCAGTTCCCAGGTTTTAAGTTGCTTTTTCTTCCAGTTTCCTGCACCTCCCCAGATTCAGTTCTGCAGCTGTAGAGTTGGTGGGATGTGGTGAGAGCATGTGCAAACTGACAGGGTCAGGTGCTCCTCTGAAAGGAGCAGTCTCCAGCTTGGATTTAACGTGTTATTTGTCTTCATTGCCAGAAACCAGCCATGACTCCTTTCTTCAAAATCTTCTCTCTTGAGAGTCCTTTGCTGACTGGAGCACTTGTCTTCTTTCTTCTGTTCTTCTCTCCTGACACTTCCAGTTGCCACCTTCTGCTTTGAAGTCTGTGCTTCTCTGTCGGTCAGGAGCTCTGGACAGAGGACAGAAATTCAGCTTTACTGCATGTGGTGGTTCCAAGCTTGGTATCTTAAGGAAGGAGCATCTGCACAACAGATTTTTCTGTGTCTTGGTGCTTTTCCCCCTCACCATCTCTGTGGATGTTCTGGGCTGATGGATGTTTTAAACCAGATGACACAGTGGGGTTAAATAATCAGTATAAAAACCCCCAAATTTTGGGGTTTACCTTTTCCTCAGGACTGACAGCCTAAATTTGTAACATTTATAAATCTCAACCACAGCAGCTCCCAGTGTCTCTCTCAATCTGTCTTTTTTCCCTGTGGCACTCCTGGACTCTTTCATCTCTTCATCTCCTGTTCATTTAACTGCACTCCACGCTATGTAACTGCTCAATTAACCACTCCAACATTGCAGTGCAGCTGTAATGGGATTAGAGAGCAGCACTGGGATGAATGGATACCACGGGTATTTTCTCTGGGTATTTCTAGTCTTTGGAAGCAGCAGAAGCTGTTAATGTGGGGAGTTAAACTGCAGACTTGTGTGGGTCAAGGATTCACTTGTAGTGTTTTGGGGACAGATCCTCAGGTAGTACAGGTGTCACAGCTCCACCCACGCTCCTTGAACTCCTCTGTGATAGGATAACTCCAAAGAGGAATGGGTTCTGCTCTCTGTAGTTGCCTGGAAAATGCTTCCTTTGAGCTTAGATTATGTGCCTAATAAATCTAATTAAGTAGGATAAATTCACATGATTTTATAGGGTTTTTTTAAAAAGGAGTTGAATATGTCGAGGGGTTGTTTTGCCTAAAGCCTCTCAGGCATTGATAGAAAATTCTTGTGTACACAATTTTTTAAGGAATTTTGCAAAGGAACTCCCAAACTGTTTTGCTGTGATAGGATTATAACAGTGGATTGTACTCTGTTTTGGATACTTTTCAGGAGGTTATGCATGAAGCTAATGGGCATTACTTAGTAAAGAAAATTATTACAACTGCAAAGCTGTAAAAGGCAAAAGGAAGCCACCGAACAATTCCATTGTATCTTGGAAATAACTCTTGGGATTTAAAGAATGTCACAATAATTTCACAACTCCAACAGAGCACAAAGAATTCAGAGTATTCTTTGTGATCATAAAACAACCACTGTAATTCCTGTAATTCAACTCTGGGATATATTAATACTAAAGTGCTGTAATGTATGAACTCCTTAGCAAAAGTCAAATAACCACAAATGTGTCCGGAATATCAGTTTATCCTTTATACTGGAGAGACACCAGGCAGTCTGGCAGCTGGAACCAAAATCAAGCAGAGGACAAAGTAGGAGAAACAGCTGATAAAAGGGCCATGAATAATTTATATTAACTCAAAAGTCGGCTCAACACAGCATCAGACAGGGAGGTAAAGCCCCCTCTTGGCAGAGCCCTCCTGGGCACTGTGTGTAAGAGGCCTCAGCAATCAGCTCCCTGCAGGGCCATTTCTCCTCCCCAGGGGGACTGCGGCCACTTAAACAATTTGCATTCCATCACTGCAGTTGAATTAGGTGTTTTCCTTAATGGCACATGACAAATGTGCTTTGTACCTTGCTTCCAAAAGGGAAGAGTGTCAAACGTGACACTTCCACGTGTATTTCCCTAAGCTTCAAACCTCACCTGTAATCTCCAGGGTACAGTGAGGGAGAGCACAAACTCCTTATGGCTATTCTCTCTGCATCTCTATCCTCTACCTCATCCTATTTTTCAATCTTCTTAATGAAAACAGAGCATTATCTGCAGCACAGGTACAGCTCTTCTGACTGCAGAGAGAATGGAAATAAGACTCAGGTAGATAAGGTGTGATGGAGTGGTGTTAGGCTCACCTATAGGCAGATGAAAGATAGGGTTTGGATTAGTGGATGATATCAAGGATAATGAATGATGGCATCTTCTGAGGTCTAAAATTCCAAATTCCCAGCAGTAAACTCAGTACAGGGCCTAACGATAAGCAAATTGCTAAAATGAGAAGCAGGGCTGTGCACAGAAGAGAGATGGTGTAGTTTGTCCCCAGGGCATGAGAGCTGAATAAATTAATGGACAACAGAAACTCTGTTTACCTTGCCTTGGTTAAGGAAACTTCTTACTCAGCTCACAGAGTTGGGTTTGCACCATGCAGATACATTTTTGCATTTGGAAATAGCAAATGCACGTCTGGAGGTTTGAGTTTTTCAAACTTTTGCCAAAGGAGAGGGAAATCATATCTTTTTTTAATTTATGTTTGGCTTTCCCTTTTTTCTCTCAGGCTGTACTTAGAAATTGCACTTTTACCTGCATATTCTTGTGAAGTTCAGTTTGCAAACTTTCAGTGAGGTCTTTGGGTCAGTATATGCCTGAGCAATGCTCTGGGCTTCTGAACCCAGCACTGGAGAACCAGGGGGGCTCTGCTCACCTTTCCTGACTTCCCAGAACTCGAGAGGGGCATGGGCTCACAGGGACACCTTCTGCTGGTTTTAAAAGCATCTCCCTGAGTGCCAAAGGTGAATGTCTTTCATGTAATTCCTGTGATTCTTCTGCCCAGACAGCAGCAGAACAAAGAGCAAAGCACCTGAGATCTGGGAGCCCCTGCAGCATTGTCCTCATTCCTATTTTCCATGTTTTCTGGCTTAAAATCCCAGTATTACTGAGAGCACACAGCCCAATGGGCATTAATCCCAGAATCCCAGGCAAGGGAAATATTTCAGTGTGTTTAAGCTTGGCTGGAGATGCCTTCCCTAACTGAAGCTGTAAGAAAAACACCAAACACTGCCCACCTCCACTCCCAGGGCTTAACTTTCAGGATAACTTGCCCGAGCAGATAAATAGGGGGAATGCTCCTGCTTTGTTCCAGAGAGGACTTCCCAAGTAGCAGACCTGGACTAAATGACATTTAATGGAAAGGGTTGTGCCCCAGCCCTTCTCCTGGTGGATTTATCCAGGTCTATATCTGCCTCACCCATGCTATGGGACTTGGGAGAAGCTGGACTGGGTGTTTCATCATTTTCTTAGTGTGATACAGATTTTTACCAGACTTAACAAAAGCCTACACTAATTGCTTTTTCAGATTTTTGGGACCTTTATAGTAACATTTCAGCCATTAAAAGGTGAAACAAGAGAGAAATATTTCTCTTACACGAGGCGATTATTAGATACAAGTGAAACAGGCATTTGAAATGAAGCTCTATCAGAACATACCTTGTTAAGGTGCAGGTTGATTTGTTTGTGTTGGTTTTAATTTGGCAGCCAGACTGACTATTCCCACTCTCTCCTGGTTCTGCACGAGCTGCTGCTGTGCCCTGATTCATTACTCAGAAGATGATTAGTGCTGTTTGGGGGAATGGACCTCAGAAGGGCTTACCCTTCTCAAACCCACCTTGTTTTGGGTACGTCTTTCCAATGGCATCTCAATTATCCTTTGGCCTGAAACACCCAGGTGGAGGCTTCCCTGGGAATGTGGAGTGGTGGTGTTGGCCCAATTAACAGATGGCTGTAAAATTGAGTAAAGATATTTGTCACCAGGGAAAAGAGCAGGAGCCAGGACCTGGCCTGACACATGGATTAGCACTGTGCTGGCAGGTGCTGCCTCCATGGAAGGGCTGAGGTGCCAAGTCCAGCATTCCTACTTTTTATGATCCTTCCCATTCCACTTCTTTTCCTGCTCCTTCAGTCACTGAAAGCCCTGGAAGCAAGTCAGAATGTCTTTCCTTAGTAACAACAGAAAATGAGGAATTTTCACTGAGGGACATTAAAAGAAGAAAAGTGTTGAAAATTTTTCTTCTTAGTGGCTCACAGGTTAATTTTCATTCCTTTAAAAATCCTAGTTCATTTGGCCACGCTTGAAGAAGCAGCTCTTTAATGTCTCCTGACTCTTGGTGGTGTTGAAACATCTCTGACACCCCTTTTCATGCTTTTCTCTGAAGAGAAGCAGTGCCACACAGAATTTTTTTCTTATGCTTGCCTTCCTTTTCTCGCCTGTTTGGCAAAGGGAGTACTTTACCTTTTACAGCAGCAGTTGCAGGTGTTGGTAGATTGAGATTGTTCTTATTCTTTGTGTCTGACTGGCCTGAACCTTGCACAGGACATCAAATATTCTGCTGAGCCTTCATCCTTTTATTTCTCTGGAAACAGTCAGCTTCCTGATATCATTCAAATTTGTAATCAACAGGACAACTGATGACTTGGGTGCTTGTAGATGTTTTGGAAAATGGGGCAGTGAATTCTGTGGGTACTGCCTGTTGACCAAATACCAAGTAGTAAACTACTATGAAGAAAACAGTGACTACCTTAATGTCTTCCTTTTCCCAAGAAATGTGAATTTGTGATATATCCAGTTTCTTCTCAGCGGGATGTTGTTTCTCAAGGCATTATAAATTCAGTCTAAAACCCAGCGAGGCAAAATCCACTCCTGTGATGGTCTTTGGCATAAAATTCATCCCAGAAGTCTCAGACCTTTTCGTTTCCTTTCTCCATCCGTTGCTTTGTCGAGTGCCTTGCAGAAACTCAGTGGCCCAGTGTGAAGAGCTCACACATCATAAGAAATTGGAAGCAGGAACTCCCCTGTCCTTCCCCTGAGTGCAATAAAGCCAGTGCTTTTGAAAGAAAATTCTTCCAGTGGAACTCTTCCAAGGCTAATTCTCTGTGCTTGCATATTTTCCCCATTTTACATGTGATTGTATAGATGACATTTTGTATGCTACATTAAATCACTTCAGGTTTTGGAAGGCAAAATCTGGCAACATGCTCCATGTAGCATGAGATGGGAAAGGGTTGGATCAAGGGAGGGAGAGCACAAATCCATCATGGTGGATTCCCCCAGTGAGGGGAACTGTCCCAGGCACTGCTGTTAACAAGCAGTCAGGCAAAAAATAGGTGTGGGAATCAAAGATGAAAAATCTGAGCCAAAGTGCAACATCGAAAGCCTGCAAGTATAGCTGAGCTGTGCACAGCCGTCATCCTGTGTCTATGCCCATCTAACCAGGGCACAAAAAGGGAATTTCAAAATATTTATTCCATCAGTGACTATCAAACTGAAGAGTTGACAGCAGAGTGTTTCTAAATGCAAAACAATGGGCAAAAGTATAGTTTCAAATAGTATTGCCACAATTCCCATTAAATATCAATTAGGTCTATTTTTTATTAATAAGAAATGACCTGCAAGGTAAATGATCTTGATAAGCAGGATCCACAGATGATTCTGCTCTGCTAAGGGTGTTTTTAAAATAATTATTCCAGTTAAATTATTTTTTCCTGTTAATGAATATTAATGCCTCTCACTTCTGTGTCAAAAGGCAGGCAGAGAGCTGTGTTTGGGTTTGAGTTTCAGATATTTAAAGATGTTTGAGGGAGTCTGACTGCTGTGTGGGCACCAGCCTCGGTGCAGCCAGGGAAAAGGCCATCCTGGAATGATAAATGAAGCAGCAAAGCAAGAGCTGGTGTTGTGCATTAATCTGGGGATAGATATGGGCTGGGAAAACCTCTCCACAATCCCTTGTAGAGGAGAGAGTAACCATTAGGTGCTGGTTTCTGTGGACAGGACATTTTCCTCTGCAGAGCAGTTGAATTCTAGTCAAGCAGAGGAACTGGTTTTCTGTGCTGTTGCATTTCCAAGGCATGATGAGTAAAGGGTAGTGCAGTCTGGGGAGAAAACCCTGTCCTCTATTGTTTGCAGAGATCCATAACTCACAGCAGTAAGGACCAGAGGACATTTCTTGGCTGGATTTGTTGCTACCACTGCCAAAGCTTATTGAACAGAAAGTAGCAGAGTCATAGAATCCCAGAACAGTTTGGGTTGGAAGGGACCTTGAAGATTATCCAGTTCCAACCTGGCCTTGGACACTTCCACAGCTTCTCCAGGCAACCTCATCACCCTCACAGGGAAGGATTTTTCCTAAAATCTGGTCTAAACCTACTCTTTTTCAATTTGAACCTATTCTCCTTTTTCCTGTCACTCGAGGTCTTATAAATACCTTGCCTCATCTTTCCTGTAAGTTCCTTTCAGGTACTTGAAGGGGCAATTAGATCTCCTCAAAGTTTCTCTTCTCCAGGCTGAACAATCCCAGTTCTCTCAGCCTTTCCTCCATCCCTCTGATCAACTGGGTGATCTCTCCTGGCTTCACTCCAACAGCTCCATGTCCCTGTAGTAAACAGGGTTCAGAGGTCAGTTTTGCTGGGAACATCTCTATGTTCCTGATTTCCAGAGGATTTGCTTGGCTGTTTGGGATAATGGTGGCAGTCAGCTGTGGAAGGTGGCAGGAGGCACCCAAAGCACAGGGTAACCATTTGGCATTCAGGCCAGCTCTCCTCCTTAGTGCCAGAAGGATTGTACCTGGAGTACAGCATATTAGAGCCCATTTGCATGGAAACTGAAAGCACTGAATTTTTATCAGCACCTCATTAATTCAAATGTTCTGTAAAACTCACTTTTATTGATTGAGTTTAAGGCATTATGGTTGGGAATTTCGCTGAGGCTTTCACTCAGCAATGGAGGGGTGATTTTCAGCAAAGAAAGGAAAAATTAGGAAAGTGAAGAAATGAAGTTAAGTGGAAATGGAAAATGTACTTAAGTCTGTTAAATATATAAAGATGTCTCTAAGATTAAAATCATAGGTTTCTCTCTCCTGTGGTTTATGACTGGTCATAACAGGGAGTCACTAAATGACTACAGAGTCTTTGCTGATTCTACTTGTGCTTAGAGAGAGGATTTGAGCCTGTCTTGGTTTTCAAAGATAGTATTGTGAGGTTTCAGTTGACAGATTTACAATTTTCTTGTAAATTTAATTTGCATATTAAAAAAAAAAAGGTTGTGTTAGTGATGATCTGTACAGGGCCAGACTACAGAACAGCTTTGAAGCCTCTCTGTCCCCATAGAACCAGGCAGTGTTCAGGTCTGCCCCGTCCCAAATTGCCCAGAAATACAGATTTTGTCCCATTTTCCTGCCTCCTACAGCCATGTAAGTGTGTGCAGCTGCATTCCTTTTAGAGCTGGGGTTGCACCGACCCTCCTATGAGCTTCCCAGCAAATTGTTTTAGTATCCACAGGGAATTAGAACAGTTTCTATGGCAAGGAAGTGTAACCTGGCTGAGTTAGTGGATTAATGGAAATGTTACCTGTCCTTTAACATGTCCATTTTGGACTCTGGCCTTAGAAAATGGGGAAAACTGGTTGGGTCTCTGCCTCACAGAACTCATGAAAGGATAATCCATGGATTTAAGGGTGGCATGAAAGCACGGAATGAAATTCCCTTCAGCATCTGGATGGCTTTCCCTGACTGTTTTACATAGGTACTGAAAAATTACACATTATCCCAGCCCCCTTTCTCTGCCAGACTTGGGGCTAAGGGGGCTTTTCCCAAGCAGTATTGGAACTCTTTTTTTTTTGTCTTGATTGAAAGTTAGGCTCAGACCATACCAATACGAAGTTGCTTCAGTTCCAAGCACAGTTCAGTGGAAAGAGAAATAAAAAATGTAGTTAATTGGTGTAATGTTATCTCATCAAATAATTAGGGTAAATGTGCAATCCAATTCCTGCTGTACCACAACTTGCTCCTCATATATAGCAATGTATTTATGTGTAATGATGTTATTAAGTTGTTGTGCACACCGACTGGAAATTGAGGAGTGTTCACATCCTAAATGCATCTACATTTAAAAGTTTAATAGACTGACTGCTTTTAGTTGAAATGCCTAAACATGAGCCATTAAAATATTATAAATTAGTAACTGGCACTGCAGGTGACAACACTCAGTTGCCACACCACGTTCACAGTGATCCATTATCACTTGGATACAATTTCCTTGACTGCAGTTAATCAGAAATCAACTCCCACCATTCTGATAAAGTTAACCAAGGTATTTTAGTTGATACATTCAGGGCCACATTTCTTCATGTAGCAAATATTGCCACTTTGCCCATCTGCCCCTGTGAGCAGCCAGGGAGGATGAGGGTGAAACAACTGTCAGTGGCTCTTACTGACACCAGATTATCTGGAAATAAAAATAAAAGATAAATGGGGTGTGACACAAAATATTTGAGAGATCTGTAAAACAGCCAAAAATGTTAGGAATCAGTCTTTTTTTCTGAAATAATATCTATTTGCCTATTTGTATAAAGCATGTATTTCCATATTAGTAGAGCCCTTTAAATTAGGCAGTTTTTTTTCTCATTGCCTTTTCTCTTTCAGTGTAATAAACATTTATTTCATGAATCCAATTTTCTCTGAAGTTAGTGGCAAATACTTCTGCACAGAAACATATGAAGAAACCATTAGTTTGAAGACCTAAAGAGCCATTAGTTAAAGTACATAGAACTGCACTAATAAATAGATACCAGATCAATCTTTAGTGTAAACCACAAGAACATTCATAGTGTGGGTTCCTTTTCAAAATTAATGGGTTTTTCATTGCTTTGTAAAAAAGCAATTAATGACCTGACTTGGATCAGTTTTCTTTAGACATAAAATGAACTGGCACTGAATGGAGAGGTGTAAAAGCAGAACTTTTGTTGGTGAGCTGCAAATTCTCTAAGGATGAAAAATGAGCCAGATGTGAAACCATGGTCACTCTGAATTTAATGGCAAAATTCACTTTGCGTTCAGGGGAGCAGAGTTTAACATCATGGCAGTATTGGTAAATGTCATTTCATAAAGCCCTGTTACGAAGATTTTATGACAACATTTTTCAATGAAATCAAACACAGAAAAACTAGATTTGCATGTGTGCAGAGAGAAATCATTGGTTTTCGATATCCATCCTATTCAAGTCTACTTGGACAGAGCCATTCAAATTTCAGCCCTCACTTCTGTGCAGTTTAACGTGCTGGTGGTTTTGCCAAACTGATCTAAACCTCTGGTGCCTACAAATCCTGACTGGGAATTATCAGCTGCCAATCCATGGGATTCCCATACTTTGTGCTTCCATACAGTGTGCAGACAGCTGGGCTGCTGGATTTCTGGGATGGAAACTGCAAAGTCCTGAGCACAGCAGCTCTGCTTGGCTTGATTTTATTTCGGGAGGCTTCGTTTTTCCAAAGCACATGCCACGGGTGCTGTAATTAATCCTTAATCTCCCTGATACTCTGTAAAATCAGGACTTGCACAAGGGCAATAAAAGATATTTATTTGAGCACCACAAGCAGGCAGTTATTCCTTGGGAAAAGGTTCCTATAGACAAATTTAGTGATTCCTTCAATAAACTCTCAGAGAGAGGAAGCCAGAGGAGCTCTTGATTGACAGTGCTCTCCTTTCTCTCATCCTAATGAGGCCGGGCCAGTGGACAGTCTGACCAGCAGATCAAATATGTATTAAAGGCAAAAATTGGCAAAGAATATGCTAGAAAAAGTGATTTTCCAGCTGTGTGCAGCCGTTTTCAGCACCCTGGGTGGATTGTTATTTGCGTGTAATGGAATAGCTGGGGACAGCAGGGCTGGGAAAACAGAGTGTGATTCACTGTGGTGGTAAAACACTGACACTGTATTGAAGAGGAGGAGTTGCCTTCTTGGTTATTTGAGTGCTTTGTTTTGTTTCATTTTGTTTTATTTTTAGCCAGACAAATACCTGGTGCAGTCTGAGCATTTCTGAGTCTGACTGAGCTCTATGTGTTCCTTCCCCCTGTTAATAATTTGGGAAATCCTCTGGAGACTCCATCCACAGCCTGAACACGGCATCTCCTTACCTGCAGAGGCCATGAACACGTGACTTATTCGAAGTTTCTAGAAACAGGGTTTCTTTCCATTCACCGTTGTTTGCTGCTTCTTTCTGAGTGATTTTGGTGCAGGAGAAAGACATGATAAATGAATAACTTCAACACACTTCAGGATGTTTCTTGGGCCATTGCAACCCTTCTCCTGAGGCACAGCTGAGGGATTCTGACTTTATGTCCATAAAGTATCCAACATATGCCTCTGCAGCTGAACAAATGGCCCCACTGTGCTGTCCCCTGAGAATCCTGATGCTGCTGGAACATAAAGCAGTCTCCTGCAGAAATGGTTTGCTAAGTCTAAGTTTGCCTTTTCCTATGCAGCTTCACAGAGGGGGCCTGGCCTGACACCAGCGTTTCACCCCGAATGTGGATGCTGGGAGGGTCTAAAGCACAACTGCACAGCTTCGGCTCAACTCCAGTCTTCTGTTTCTGGCAGAGGCTTTAGAACGCACGTGCAGAAACCACCCTGCCTCTGATGGCCTGCACAGAGCCACAGGAGGAGGGAGGGGATTACAGAGGTCTTTGAACACAAAATGCACCACTCCTTAGACAAACAGTGTGATTTCAGAGAAAACAACACAATATTTCACTTTCATTCATCTCCAATAACATTGCTACGTCTTGAAGTATTCCAGAATCTCTTCCACTATATTGTAAACCTTTAAAAGTTCTTACATGCTCTACCTGCCAGCCTTTTTTCTGGTTTTTTTTTTTTTCTGACAATTTGCAGATTTCTGTTTTTCTTTTATTTTGGTTCTTTAACGTTCCTAACTTCCTGCATTTTAGGGATGAAGTGGGACCTTTTGTATAGCTTTTATTTAAGAAGTCATCTCTCTAGTGGTATAATTTAATATTATTTTAGGTTAGTTATAAATAAAGACTGACAGTGATGTTAGTGACAAGAAGAGAAACAAAATCACAGGAGCTCCTCATTGTTAAATGTGTGGGATATTTTCTTTACTTCCTGCAGGACAGTAGCTGCAATCTGTTAGTAAATGGGAGCACATGGGGTATACTCAGGTAAGATGCAACTTGGGTAACTGTTATCCTGTTTAAAATAGAAATAGGTTTTCAAATAGCCTGTGAAGAGTAAAAGATACAGGCAGAGCTAATTGGGGGAAAAGAAAGATTTTGAGGGAAATACAGTAAAAAAGCCATATGTGAGAAGGGAGACAGTATGAGGGGCAGTGGGTGTTGGGGTGAGAAAACAACATCTGTACATCACTTACTTTGACATTCTTGCTTGGCTGCAGGCAGCTGGTGTGAGCTGCTTTCACAGGTAAATCACATGCTGCACAACTGGAAAATACAGTAATGTGCTCAGCAACTGTGAGCAAATGTCTGCCTCACCCAGAGCAAAAGTGTGCAATCCAGCTCACTGCTAAATACCCAAAAGTCAAATATTTCTGCTTCTCACGGTCCACAGTGCACCAGCCTAACAGGGAAGTACCAGTGCTTAAAATTCACAGAAAGAGAAGTATCAGCTCGTTTCCCTACAGCTCCCTCAGGCTCCACAGCATTGCTTGTGCTGGACCTGAATGCATTTAATGGCACAGGCTTAACGTTGAGATTTGGGCATCTCAACAAGCTGCCAGAATGAGGCTCCCAACGCTCTGCCTGGTGGCAGCCCCTGTAATTGTCACTTTACCTGCTTAAGTTCACTTTTGTGTGACCCACAGAGACATTTGGGCAGCCTGGGAATGATCCCAGGGGAGTTGTTCTTCAATTAAATCACTACAGAAGAAAATGGATGAGATTTAGGTGCCAAAAAATTGGAGTCGTGCAGTTCAAGTTGCATATTCAGTAATATTTTTTTCCTATGAAAAAGAAAAGAGCCTCATTCTGTACCCATTTTCCTTACCTCTTCTCATCTTATTTCCTGCTGAACAAACACCACCAGAAAAAAAAAGCAAAGTTTGCATCTGTCAACACCATCCCTTAATTTAACTGATGAAAAGCTGGAATCTGGCCACAGCTACTAAATTTTGAATGCTGTCTTACATATCTTGCTATAAATTCCAGATAAACAAAGCTAGAAGCCATATAGGACATTCTGGCATGGCTCTGAAAAAAATGGAATACTTCTGAAGTAAGACTATGTATTTCCTCACATATTGACTCACACACACGAGGAAAAAACACAAGCAAAAAAAGCCCAAGTATTGACCTGTATACATTTTTAAGCATATTTATACTGTAATATAGCCCACTGGAACATGACTGATGATTTTCCTTGTGACTCATAATAATGAAAATGATCTTTGTCATGAGCTTAGAACCCCAGATTTAGATAAACATGGCAAATTCAGCAGGAGATGCATTGCAAGCAGTTCAGACTGAAAGCCGGAGGTGCATCACATCCCTCTTTCACTCTCAGCTTTCCTCCGGCTTGCGGAGAAGTTTAAGAAACTGAAAAAAAACTGAAAAATTCAATTTTTAGAGTTGGGCTTCTATTGCATGTTTTTATTTCCCTTCAGACTTGTTGTTTTGACACAGTTATGCCTTTTTATGTAGCCCTGGGCTACTTTTTGGGTCTTTTCCTTCTAGGTAATACTTTTAATTTTGCCTGTGTGTCATTCACTCCTTATAAGTGATAGAAGGTTCTGCCAGAGATGATGGCTCCATTCTGAGCTCCAACCAGTTACTGACTTGCTCTGCATTGCTTTTTGCTTATACCAGTGCAAAAGAGGAAATCTTGCAAATACATTTTGAAAGCTTGAAAGGTGTTCTTGGTAACAGCAGAGTCATCATTAAATGAAAACATTTCTATTTATTGTATGCAAGTGCAGTCGTGTTGTTTGTGGCCTTCGTACCCAATGAGCAAGAAATCCATTGTACTTGTACTTTTAATTTTGCATCTCTGTGAGCAATGTTCTCCCTGGGGGCTCGCAGAGGAAACCTGAAGCATAATCTTGATTTCAGCTGCAATGCAGAAATACAGCTGCTCCTGGTGACCGTGTGCACGACCTTCACGTACACATTGGCTTTTATTTGACTTCTGAAGACTTCTTTTGGAGCTCTTTTTGGCTGCTGGCAACAAAACACAACCTAGAAGGCTTAAGAATATGAAAGAACAATCACTTTCTTTAGAGGAGGGGATATTCCATCCCCTTCTCAGGAGGTGAGAAAAACACCTCCCTCCCAGAGATGGCTGATATTCCTGTGGCAACCCTTACTGTCACAGCAAGCAAACAGTGGTGGTGCAGGATATATTGCAGGCACATCTTCTCATCCTTCTTTTCAGAATAGCACAGGCAGTTGAGGACACAGGAAAATCTTTCCAAAGTGTGAAAACTGATAATGCACAAGTGTCACCACAGACCTGTGCAACACAAGTCAGCCTGCACCAGCTTCAGGCAGGTGTTGGCCAACACCAAGCCACAGAGATGTTTGTGGACTCCAGCACTTGGGCTGTGCTCCCTGGCTTCTCTGGGAGTCAGGGGCTTGAGAATTAGCCCATTTTACAAGTCGGGCTCTCTATTCTCTGCCCAGTCAGTTTACCTGGCAGGGCACTTGGGATGGTGATTTTGTGTGTGAGCCATGGCTGCAGCTGGAGTGGGAAGCAGCACCTGGACTGTGCAAGCAGAAAATCCAAAAGGACAAGAAGCCCCATGTTTCACCTTGGCACAGATCATCCCCGAGGCTGGCAGAGCTGTTGCTCACCCCATCGCCAGCACGAGGGGAAGTGCTGAGTGATTTGCCTTCCTTGCATCACTGGAAGGTGCTTCCCTAAGAGGCCTCTCCGGGTGTTTGTGCAGCTCCACAAATGTGCTGGTGCCGTGGCTGTGCTGTCACACTGTTCTGTGACACCCTGGGTGTGCTCTCCTGCCCTGTGCTCCGCTGCTGGATTGCCATCGCCTTCCCTCACTCACAGAGGGTGATCAGAGTACAGCTGTCCCTTGGAAACAGGGCACTGCTCCTGAGCTTGGGGGGAGGTAATGTAATAACTTCTTAGGGTGGAGGCTGAAAGAGAGCTCTTTCTTTCATGCTTATGCATTTCCAATCTTCCTTTATTTTTTCTTTTCTTTTTACCAATCTTTCTTTTTTTCTCTTTTTAATTCGACAACATATTCACTGATGTCCTCACTATTAATTTGTATCTGTCAAACCCTGCCATTACTCAGCACTTAATTCCTTTTCTTATTTATGAAGTTGAATACTTAAAAACCCCAGAGGATGAGATCAGGCAATTCTTTAGGGGACAGCCAGAATCTGTAGTGGATTAAAAACTCGTGTATTTGATCTGTCAGTGAAGTAAATGAGACGTTGTTCCAAGGACTTTGATGAGAGTGTGACAAGCTGGGATATGTGAGGACAAAGGCATCGGGGTGGGGTTGGTGTAGGCTGACTTTGCATGGATTAAAAATGGGTTTGATATTTGGTGCTCCCTGAAGTTGTGATTGTGCTGCTGCTGTGCACTTAAAGCCCAAACAGAGGCATGTGCCCAGTGCCATGGATTTCAGTGGATTGATTTCTGTGGCAGAAGTCAAATACATACATTTTGGAAAGATCCAGAGCTTTATTTAGGATTCTCTTGGAGAAAAGCAGGCAAGCAAAGTGTTAGTAGTCATCTGCTGCAATATTTCCAGTATAATTTATTTGGGTGCAGAGAGAGTAAATATTTTGCTCACAATACCATCCAGGCTCAGATGTGCAAACACAGCCATCCTGTTGAATTATGCTTTCAGGGCTGTGCACATAAATAATAACAATTCAGCCAAGGTTTCAAAGCTCTTCACAAAGGCAGGGAAGTATTATCTTCATTTAGAGATGGAAAGGACTTTAGATGAGGTGCCCGAGGTCACAAAATAACTGTATTAGATTTGAAACCTGAGCTTACTGTCAACCAGAATTGAAATGTAATTGTCTCTGTTCAATTGTAACTTGATTTTCATCTGCAGATTAATGTTCAGATTTAATGGGTAAGAAGGTCAACTCTTTCTAACAGAAACATTTCTAGTCAAATTCACCATCTTTATCTAAGCCTCATTTTTAATCACTTACAATTTATAGCTCCACTAATTGTGACTAATTACACCACTGTGCTGTTAAGGTAACTTAATTTCTTTACAGATTTTTGATGTTCATGGTTGTCAGCTTTACTGCTGGTTAATTGAAGCCCTGCTTGGACAAAAGCAACACTGTGGTGGGGGTGTCAGATATTCCCCTTCACCAGGAAGCCTCTGGGTTCTCAGGAATTGTGTCCTGGGACAGAGTGATTCTGTACTTTGTAATGCCATGATGTGTTTAAAAATGCTGCTTCAAGTATCATTTTTCAATTGTCTCCTTTTGATCTCTCAGCATCTCTTGCTTCCTTGGAGCACCATGAACCCGCTTTGAGCAGTAGCAAACACAACACTGACTCCAAAGCACACGTGGGGCTGGAAGGGGGATAATTTCATCTGATTACATTAATATTTTATTGGAAGCAGAGTGACAAATTGGAGACTGATTGCAAACAGCAGACAGCCACTGACTGGAGAGAATCCTGGCACTCCACTGGCACTTCAGATGCTTTAAGGAGCAGTTTCAAATCTGCAGGAAAATGGTTGAAACATTTTAATTCTGTAATTTAAATTGCATCACTCACTTAACCAGCTGTTTTGATTGTGATTATGGAAACACTGTGATATGCTTAGAAAAACCTTAGCAGACCTATAGCAGTGTGTATTACTAATAGACTTGTATGTTTTCCTTATCATTTTCACTACCAGTAATTTATTTTAAACCAATGAAAAAATTTACCTATTTTGTTTCAATTGCAAAGCATTTTTAGCTTGACTCAATCAGATTCTTTTCCCAGAGCCACACGAGGTAAGAGATTATTAATGACTGTTTCCTTATTATCCGTTCCTCTGAAATGGTTACTTTAATTATGGCATCTTGATTTAATATATGTAAAAGCATTTTGTAACAGAAACCTTCACTATTTATAGAATGACTTTCACTGTTTCCTGAGATGCTGCAGTCAGTTCTTATTAGCAAAGTGCAGCCTAATCCTCCAAGCATCTATCCACAGCTGTTCCCAGATTTAGCAGCTCAAAAATGCTGAATAATAAGGATGCTGCAAATGCCCACAGAATTTTGAAGGGATAGCTTTGGGTCAGTGTGATGCTTGTGGAAATCTCAAGTGCATTGCTACTTTTACTGAACCAGAATGATGCAGAGTGGTGAAGCAGGGCTTAGGTCCGAGGGGTGAACCTCTGTCACTGTGCTCTGGGGCTTTAGTTCAATGTGTAAGGAAAACCAACAGCTGAACCCAAAGCCCCAATCCAAGGGGACAGGTGGAGAGTCCCCAGTCCCAGCACAGGTTTGTATTCCCAGACCCCACGGAGGTGACAGGTGCTGTGCCAGGAGTGCAGAATGTGGGTGACATCCCCAGGCTCCAGCTCTGCTTCAGCCCCCAGCCCCTGCAGATCCTCAGCCTTTTCTGTCTTTTCCTGGAGACCAAACAATGCCCCAAGGTTCAGCCCGAAGTCTGAGCAGACATTTACAGTTCTCAAAAAAAAATTACTTTGACTTTCATAAGTAAATCCTTCAGAAAATTTGCTGCTCTTGCCTGAATCTGCCATAGTTTAAAAATCCTTATTATGGTGAAATTGCACTTTCTATGGGTTACAGGCTCTGTGAGAGGGAAATGTCTCCTGTCCACCAGAGTGGGAGGTAAAACTCTAAACACAAACAGAATAGATATTTTCACTTGTTTATTCTTGCAAAGGAAATCTTCCTAACTTAGTGCTTCCCTCAGCAGGGTTGCTGATAACTTTTACCATATCGTGTTGGTGAAATTCTCCATCAGTGTCTCTATCCTCTGTTGCCTAAACCAGCGAGATTTTAGTTTGTTGTTTATACCCCCTTAAAGAATTTTCAAGTTTGTTGGAGTGTTTGTTATGTTCTCTGTATCAGATCCTGAAAGAATTTCCTAGCAGGCCAAACCTGCTAATTGATTTAATTCTTGGACATTTTAAAAGAAATCCTGGCCATACTTACATGAAGAATAAGTATGGTTGAAAATAGGTAATAACTTTACTCCAAGATGAAAAACATTAAAATGCAAAAGTAAGATATTTTTCTTGCAATACAGGGATAGATGATCAAAACTCTAGCAGGAAGTAGAAAACTTTTACACTTATTAAAAGATAGAAAGGGATAAGGAAGAGTAAAAATGCTTTAGATCAGATTTGAAATTTGATTTATTCACTGGTGGGTCAAGAACCTAATCAGCTGCAATATAAAGGCTTTACTTTGACACTGACATGAATGTGTCCTCCCCAGAATCTGAAATTTGTTACTTACTGTGTGTTTTGATATGTGTAGAAACTAGTTCTATCTGTTTCCAAGTTGAGCACTACTGAACCTAAATCTAAGTATTTCCCCCAGGAAATCTCCAGTCATCTTAATCATTGCTTGAATTATGCATATGAGACTGTGGAGTCTGGAGATTATTGCTTAGGGACTGGCATCAGTGTAAGGGTATTATTGGGATGGATAAATTACACCCAGCAGTACAATTGCGGCCTCCCAGTTTGCCAGGTTCTGTGTTATCTCCAAAGGCTGGCTTCAGGGCTAAGGGAGGCTGCAGTTACAAAGTTACCCCTCATTCTTGAAGTCTGTTTTGTTATAGGTCCGAACAATGTATCAGTGTAAAGCCTGAGATCATTCCTTATTTTTTCACAAGCTGCCCCCATATCTTTTGTACATAAGTGTTTATTTGTATACAGCAGAAGACAAAAGCATTACAGCCCCACAGAGACAGACACAGAATATTCCCGTGGATAATGTATTTCACTAAGTATTCCTTGCTACTGCAAAAGCTCTGTGGGAAAAAACTTGAAGAATTTTGAAGACCAATTTTTAAGTTATTATATCTATTAATAGTTTATCACCTACACAAGATCAGCTTGTTGACTGTTTTAGTCCTTTTTGGGTTGTACTTAATATTTGGTGTTTGGTTTTGTGGCTTTTTACTGGTTTAAGTTTTCCTGCTTCTGTCTCATAGATTAAAAACCTTCTGGCAGTTTTGTGTCAAAGTCGTGTTAGTTTGGCAGTGTTGGAAAAAAAACCAACACAAAGAAAGAGCAAACAAAAATCATTTGGGGTGAAACTGGATTGGACTCCCTGCTCACCTCCCTGGGTGAGCTGTTCGCTCTTGGTTGCTCTCCATGGATGGTCTAATCAAGCTCTGAGCTGAGGAACCTGCACAGGAGGCCACAGAGAATTGTTTTCATCAAAACTCAGTTTAATATCCTGCTCAGTTTTGTTTATTATTTTAATAGAGCAGGATTTATTCTGTAGTCACAAACTTCATCTTATATTTGTAATTGTAGTATTATTTGAAGGTGGTGGTCCAAAAACTCATCATTTGGGAAGTTAATGGTAGTTGTTCCAGCCAGTTGTACTGACAAAAAGTGTGTTTGTACCAAGAATCTGGGAATACATGAGCACACATCTTTGTTTGCAGCAAGTCTCTGATCAGGAAATAGAGTTCATAATGTATAATTTATGTGATTGTTTACACTGTGAGGCAGCAGTAGCAGTGCATCATTTGCAAGTGGTCTATAGATAGAAATGTCTTTACGTGAACTAGTGGTCAAATAAGTGTATTTGTTCAAATCAGCTTATGAAGAATTAACAAAGAAAAACCAAGAGGCTACACCCTACTGCATGCACTTCCCCCGTCTCTAATATTTATAATTTCAGTACTGTGTTGTTGATATCCTATCACATGAAAAGCCATAATACTTTTTTGTGGAATCCATGGTCTTATTTCTAGGAAAACAATCTCCACTACAAGGCTCACAGATGTCTGGAGCTATTTGATTCCATTTCTCTTGGCAGAAGGCATCCCTGGTTTTTTGTGCTGGACGAGGGAGGAACAGAGTGCTGGGAATGCAAGCTACTTCCAACTCTGCCTCTTTTCCTGTAGGATTGACAAAAATTGTTATTTACAGCATGATTGCATTCTAACATCCTGCACTGCTCTACCTTATTTATTAAGCCACACCTAATTAGATAACATGGAAACATTTCATCCTGGTGGAGATGTTCTCATGCTGCCCAATTCTGTGCAAGGTGCCAGAACCCTTGTTCTGCTATGGACATGGGTGTTGGGGCACGGAAATGACTGATGTGAGCACTCTGCAGCCATCCTGGTCCCCCTTGTCTCTGCCAGGAGGCTCCAGGAGGTGCCCAGGTGTCCCTCCCGGTGCCCGGGCAGGGCTGGGTGGCCTCACCTGCAGCCCTGGGGTGCAGCCCCGCAGGAGCAGGGAGGGGCCTGGGAAGGTGTACGAGGCTCCACGGGCTCTGCTGGGAGCGAGCAGAGACGAGAGGAGGGATTCTGGATTGTCACCCCAAATGGCTTGTGGAGAGCCACGAGTTACTGCAGAGCTCAGTGGTAGCAAAGCCTGGGGGAAGGATGTGGGGGAGGCAGTGGCAGTGCTGAGGCTTTGATGGGCTGCTGAGCTAATCAGCCCGTGGGCTGCTGCAAAGGTCATGTCACAGAGCTGACACAAACCTCCTCCTCCTCCAAAGTTCTCTTACAGGAACTCTGTCAAGCCCCAGTTCAACCCTGTATTTTTTTAGCACGTGTACGAGCAGCAGATATTGTCACAGCAGATCCCACAGAACTTTCCCTTCACTCCTGTACAGAACGCAGGGCCTTCCTTGTGTGTTAATTGACACTGTTCATGAGGACACAACACACTGTGCTGCTGGAGAGTTGCCGCAGCTCAAGCACCCAAAAAGGCTCAGTTCTGCTGGCCCTCACAGCCTCTGGAGCTGGACAGATCCACTGGAACCAGCTGTGGGCACGGGACTCTCCTCAGAGCACCCTGCAGCCAGTGCCCAGTGCTGGCACCCTCCAGAGTCCTGTGGGTGAGCCTGAGCCAGCACTGACCCTTCTCTCCACCCCGACCCCAGCAGGATGATTGTCACCCCACTGCAGCCTGTCGAGCCTGGAGGTGGCTCTCAGGATCAGTCCTTCTCCTCATGCCCACCTGAAGCCTGAACCTGCTCTGCAGGGAGCCCAGGGGCTGAGGGCAGCAGCTCACTGGGGACCTGAGCAGGTACTTTCCTTCTCTGCTCTCTCTCTGGGGGTACAGGCAGTGCAACTGTGCTTAACCTCTCCCAGCCACAGGCTGCATGTCTCTGGGATTTTCCAGGGCTAATACTACTCCAGAAATTGTATTATATGAGATAATAATCTCTGAGATAAGAGATGTTAATAACATATTCTGTGAAACCGATGTTCTATTTCCACTCTGTTTTCAGCAGAAACCAAATACATCCCATTAAACCCAATGAGAACTGTAGCCAGCTGCCTTGACAGGGCATGTTAGAAATACAGCTTATATTTCCCCTCCTCAAATACACAGAAGGTTTATTGATAATATTTTCTGTTAGCCTAAAGCATCTTTTTTAGAAACAAGTGTCTCTCTTGTGGCTCTTTATCGGTGTCACTTCAAGCTGAAATGTTTGCCGAGCAGACCAGGAGTGCTTTCTAACCCACTTTGTTTAGATTTAAATGTATATATTATGCAGGGCAATAGGGGATCAGACTCAGTGGAGTATCTTCAGAAATAATTGAAAGCAGGACTTGTTCATGGTACTTTGTAAATAGCAGCAATAACTCTTTACATTTCACACACTATTTGAGCTTTTGAAATTCTGCTGTGCCATTCTGTGGCCAGGAGTGAAAAGTGAAATCCTTTCAGATCTCTTGTGATTTAGCAGACAGCTTTAAGAGGTGAAACTGAGATAAAGAGGAATAATTAACTTTTTCAGAAGTCACTTTCAGCCAAGAGAATTTAAATCTTACTTTTAATCTTTCAAATTGACCATGAACCTTGCATTCATTCTCTGTTGTATAAAATTATGTGTTACAATATTTAAGTAGGTAGAACTGCACTGTGGACAAAATGAAGTGTGGAAAGTGTTTTGGAGGAGATAGAAGCAAGTAGATGTGAAGTATATGAAAAATCTAATCAATAAGATAACAATTTCAAAATAAAAACATTAGCTGCTAGAGAGTCCAATAAATCACATCTGTTGAGTGGAGCAACACCATTGGATTAAATTATAGAGTGGTGAGAAGCAGAACACATCAAACACAAATTATCTCTCCCTCTTGTTTATTTTGGTTTATAGTTGAAGGTGTAGGAATTGTTTTCCCCAGCAAGATGGGGAGAAGGAGGAAAGGAGCTCGTGTAGCAATCACAGCACAGCACAGCCTGAGCCATGTCACAGGCTTACAAAATGTCACATTCTGCCATGGCAAATGAGCCACTGTCACACCCTTAAACAGCTCTTTTGATCTATCCTAATGCACAAATTATGGTTATTGTCACATCTTATTACTGCTATCTTGGGGAAGATTGAAATATTTTGCTCTCTGATAGCAAATTCCTAATAATTTACCTTCCTGAGACACAAAGAAAGAAATGAGGTAGAATGCCAAGTTTTTCTGGAGTTGTTTAATATTCCCTCGGTGGTATTTAATACACTTTGCTACAGGGATGCATTTTGAAAATTCAGTGTATATATTTCCAGTACAAACTGTATGGCCTTGGTTTGATCTAAAGCCCCCACAGCACCAGAGGAAGCTGATGAAGGGGACAGACAGTGCAGCTTTTTGTCATTTAGCCAGCACGGATCAACAGGATGGTTGGGATACTTTCAGGGAGGTGAGGAAGGGCTGTGCTGATAGAAGGATGAGATATTGGATGTTGTCCTGCTCAGCCAGTGATAAAAGTGTCACAGCAAAAATGGTGACAGCAGCACAGTGTCCTTCCCTGAAGGGTGGGTCACATACAATGCCAGCAAAATAAATTTTTGCAGCATTTTAAAACAGACCAACACTAATCCCTTGCTTGTTTCAGTCCTTCAGTCTGTCACACAAACAGGAAAGATGAAAAACAGAAATCCATAAGGTGGAGCTCAGTCAGCAGGCTGGCAGTTTTTACATGGCGTGAGGGCAGAATGTGGATGCCCGCACCTGGGAGCAGTCTGTCAGGGATTAGCCAAGCAAAAATGCCTTGGAGGAAGCTGCTTGGTCATGTTTTCCATACAATTGGAGGAAAATACTCCATGAATTGATTGGATCCCTCCAGCAGACAGGACACAGTGGGGTAAGGGTATGCAGAGGGCTTCTCATCTCCAGGAAAAGTCCATTCCAGGGTAGGGAGTGGCAGGAAAACTATTGGAGTGCTGGGAACAGTGCACAAAATCAGTCAGTGAGAAGTTTTGTCTGGGCAACTTTCTCAAGAGTATCAGAATATAAATCACACTGTCCAAAATGAATAGACTCCTCAACCACTTCAGTTTATTAACGTTCCTGGCGATTCTGTAGAAGCTGAAGTAAGCTTGGTGAATTCCATCGTGCTTCCTAAGTGGAGAGAACACTTCCTAAGCAGTTTTATTGTCCTTTTAATGCCCGAACCTGAGACTGTTAGGGCTGCAAAATGATTTATAATGATGTGCTAAACTGGAGTAATTTCAGTCGTTTTATTAAGCCCTTTGTGGATGAAATGGGGAATTGCTGGGGCTGTGTTTTCTTTGAACACACTCCCTGTGCCTGTGTACAACACGTGTGCAGCTCCTCAAGAAGTGAGGATGCAAACCATATGGTAGAGCCTGGGGTGCTAAAGTGCATTTCTAACCCCTTAGAGATAATTTAGACGTGTTACAGCAGTGTCTCCCAAAACACTGAGAAACTTTTTTTTGAATGTATGTTATTTCTCATAGTGAAATGATCTGTCAGTAACGGCAGTGATTAAGTTACTGTTCCTAAAGAACAGTGGTCTCACTTTATTCCCTGTCCGTGTTTTCCTTCCTGTGGCTCCCAAAGATCATTTCCTTTGAGGTGATGTTTGGTTAAGGTCATGTGATTTTGTTTCTGGATAGTTTTCTCTGTAATTACCTGTAGGACAGTTACTTTTGGCAAGATTTGTATATACAGAAATATCTGAATGTGGTTTCTCTTTGAAATTCAGTTGAAGCTTTTCAGTTGTATTTTTCACAGTGTGCCAAGAAGTCTACATGTTTAGGAATATGCAGTTCTGTAGTTCTGCAGGATCTAGTGTTTGTATTATTCATTAACTGAATTGCAGATTCTTTGGGAAAAAACACATCTTTTGAGCAGTTATATACTGAGTTTGGGTCACCATTTGTGAGGTACTGGGGTACAGAGAGTAGAGCAGATGCAGTAACAGATGCCCTGAACTGAGAACAGGACATGGAGAAATGCTCAGGTCAAACACTTATTGATGCCCTTTAACATAAGAACTTGGTAATGCTCAACATTGAGGACATCTCTGGCAAACAGGTGCTCTGAATTTAGCACAAAATCCTCTATTAATACTGAATTCTCAAATGTGGTGTTGATACTGCTTCCTCTACTTTTCTTTCCTTACAGTCATTTGACTACTGCTTTTGGTTTTCTCCTCAGTTTTGAAATCTGATGTTCTTTCCAGGCTGTCACCAGCAAAGCACAAGGGATAATATATGGATTTTTTTCAGTTACCTTTGGAACTGTGAAAAGCCAGTTCTCTTCCACTGCTTTTCCTGGTTTTGTAAATGCTCCTCAATGTTCAATCAGTTATAATTGTACATAAAATCAAAGTATGCTCAGGATCAACACCTTAGAAACCAAAGAAATCTAAAAGTCACTCAACCTGGGATGGAAGACCCTAAAACGAAGCAAAAGACAGTGCTACATATTCATGAGGTTTTACAGAAATGAATATCCGAGTGATGAAAAGTGTATTTGAGTGCAAAATGCCCGTGTTCATTAATCTCTTTTCAAAAATTCACAGGGCAGCACAACAGCTTATCAGCCTTTTGGGAGCACGGTTCAAGGGAGAAGATGTTCTGTCTCTGAGCCCATCCCTGGTTGCTTTTCAGTGGCTGTGAACAGATGCTGCACAGGTAGGATTCATCAGACAAATGTATTTAGAGATCTGTCAAGTCCATGATAGGTAAGAAAAATTGATAAGGTTTGGATTTTTTCCTTCTCTCTCTTTCTCTCTGAGGGCTGCATGTTAAATTATTTCTTGTTTAAAAACTATTATCACTATGAAGAGTTTAACTTTGCCATAGAGTTTTGGACCATATTGGAGGTGGTTCCAGGAATGGAGGGCTGTCTGGGTTTAGGGGAGAAAAAAACCCCAATTCCCAGCAATCTGTTGAAATTTATTAGAGTTTTTGTTATAACAAAACTGCTGCTCTGGGTGCCATGGAAACAGGCATTGCTGCAAACAGGGGAGGCTGCTTTCAATCCATTCCTATTTCAGCAAAAATAAAAGGAAGAAAATGGAGTTTGTGGGCTGAGCCCTTTAAAGGACTCTGCCCGTGTGTTTAGCAGTGCACATGGCCACTGCCCTGGCAGAGGGACCAGGGGACTGACAGACGCCTCTGACTGCGGCCAGTCCCATGGAGCAAAACTGGAGCAGCTCTCCATGATCTCATCATAAATAGATGGGCAAATAGAGATATGCCTGGTGAGCAGCCCAGCCAGAGTGAAAGGGAAGGGAGATTTCTTTCCTAACTCTAAGTTGGACCATGATGCAGCTTGAACTGCAGGTTGGGCTTCCTGCAGCTAATCTGGGCCCAAACCAGGCAATTCCTAATGATCTTCCACAGGAGAGAAGGAAGAGGCAGGAGAGCACTGACATCACCATGAACTCCTGCATTTGTTTCTGTACTCAGATATCTCAAATTTTTGTTCATTTTACATGTTTCAGTGCATTCCCCTCTCTGTATTCTTAGTAAAATATCGTAACAAGTAATTTCTCACTCCAAAAATAATTTGTGGGAATCAGCATAATGGTTTTCCCATTAGAAGCACAGTGAGTGCCTTGTGCAGCAACAATATTCAGAGAGCATCTGTTGGGATTGTTGTCATAGAGATCCCAGGATTGCTGCACTAAATGTATAAGAGACCGTGCAACAATTTATGTGCTAAGTTTCATAGCTGTAATATATCAGCTGGAGATTTCCATCTGAAGTTTCCTCAGCTTTCCTTGCTGGGTGGGAGGTGGGGTTTTCCCTCAAGACCCAGAGAATGGAATTCGAGAGATGAATGTGAGATTTTTATAAGGTTTATGTGTTAACAGTCTTCTTAAAATATCGTGGAGTTGATAATCATCACATCTTTCTATAAGATTCATGAAGAATACAGATTTCTCTCTGAACAGCACATGTATTGTTTGTTCTTCATGTTTTTCAGTAATACAGTAATTTATTATGCTTAAGCTGATGTTTTTCCAATATTTCTTTCCATTTGACTCATATTGTTTCTGTGCTTATGTGAAGATGAAGCCAAGAGGCAGTCTGGAGCAACACATTCTTGCACTCCATGCTTTATCCATTTATTTCTATTTTCCATGATTTTCAAGGTATACTGGAAAATAATTTAAATAAATTGGCTCATAGAGCTGTATTACAAACCTTGAAGAAAACCTAAATAACTTTGGCAGGTCACAGAAAAAATATTTTTAAAGCTATTACCTGTCTGTCAGGTTGTCCACCACAGAGCCTTCAGCTGATTAGCTGCTTTCTGGCGCAGTGGAAATCAATTGCACAGAAAACCTTCAGAGCAAATCATTGGATGCAACGTGGAAAACCTGATCTTTTTTAGGATATGGAGAAAGTTTCTGGAGAACAATAGCATGTATTTACTGATAACTGCCAAGATTGGCTGTTTAATGAGGTGTTGGCCCTGCCAAGTCTCAATATTTGTAGGGATAAAGATGTGGGTGAACTGTGCTCTAAGTGGGAGCCTGGCTCTGCTTTGGGTTTCTATCAAATAGGTGCTGCCTCATCCAAACAATCACGGAAGCAATATGCCAGACTTGGCATAAAGATGTGCTTGGTGAAATACCCCTGGGGTGAAGGAAAAGCTGGGATCACTTTTGGCTACAAACACCAAAGAAGGACGAGAGAAGCCCCTGGGGCGAGGACCTGCTGGCTGTCATCTCCAGCTGGGCAGGAATTGGGCATTTGTTGTACATTCCATCAGTTGTCACGTAGCACAGAGGGTCAGACAGACAGAGACAGCCTTCACTGGGAGGTAACAGAGTCCACCACAAGATTTGTTCGTACCAGGACAGGAGTCCTAAAACTCCTGTCACACCAAAGCCTGTCCCAGCCCCTTGGTGGGTGCAGAGCTGCAGTGGGAGCTGAGGCTGGGGCCCAGTATCCCTGGGCTATCCCTGGGCTTTCCCCACCCAGTGGATCACTGGACAAAACCAACAAATCACAAGCTCTTGCAGAGCTCTCTGCTGCCTGACACGACCCGTTTGTACCCATTCCAAATGCAGGATTGCACCTGGCAGTTCAGGCAAGAGATGAGGGGAGGCTCAGAAAGCCAAGGACTCTTGTTTCTTGTAAACACCATTACCAAACCCAGTGGGCTCAATGCTGCCTATTTGGGGTGGGAAAGAGCATGAATAGGGGACAGGGCATCTGTGGAAACAAACTGGGGATCACTTCGTTCTGATCTCTCGGACAGTCCCTGAATATCATTACTACACATCCCTTCCTGTTAGAAAGGGGCAATCCCTTCACTTGCATTTCATCTACCATATTGCGTGAATATGACATTTAAAAGCTGGGTTTAGGAGATGTAGTTTGCTGCAAGGGGTTCAAGGGAAATACTTCCTTTGCTCTTTCTTGTCTCTCTTTTCACTGGCAGGTGCTGGGGTCATGGTAATGGGATGGCCAGGAGGGAGGAGCACAGAGTCCATCATTTGATCCTACAGCAGCTGGGATGGAAGGGCTTGGCTTGTGTTCCCCATTCCCACAGCTCTTCTGGGCTAATACAAAATGCATAACTAAGCTCTGTCAACTATTTGAAAAGTAAAATAGCAATTAGAGGGGAGAAAAAAGAAGGATGAGGAGCCTTTGGCATGTTATCACTCTTCCTGCCAGGAGACGATGAAGCAAAGCGAGCAGCAGCTGTGGGGAGCCACCAGCCATCCTTCAGCATGGGATCATTGTCACTCACTGCAGATGCCACTCCTTTCCTCAGCTGGGATGTTCCCTTTATTTCAATTACTGCAGCTGGGGAAATATTTGCTTGTTCCTTTGGTTTTACATCTCTCCTGTACCTGAGGTTGCTGGTACTTGTCTCATCATTAATATTTCTTACCACAGTGTGTCTTCTCCATCAACAAAGGTCATTCCCTATCAGCTCACACACCTAAAGACGCATCATCCATCTTTCCAGGACAGTGTGAGGTACTCAGCCATACCTGGCTGTCTGACTTCTGTTTGTCTTGCCATCTGTCTTGTTCCCATGTGTAACATCTAATTAACACCTGTGGTAATTAATAATGCTGTGGGGTCTTTTCTATTACCTGTTATTGGTGTCAGCGGGAATAAATCAGCACATTGAACACAAAGGGAATTGTAGTATTCAGTGATGGGGAACATAAAAAATGCACTTACAGATTTTAAATATTCATAAAATAGAAGGCAAGGACCATAATTTTTAATAGAAGATTTTGTATAGTGAATAAATCTACATTTTCCTACTTCTTACCAGAGTACTAACAGGGCATTGTGTAGCTGAGGTACCTGCACACGCGGAAGACAGTTCAGTGATCAGTTCATGGCAGCTGCCTTGGAGAAATAGTTGATCTGTATTGTTTTTAAGTTTAATTATTTGCAGGTTTTGACAGTGGTGTTTGGTCTTTTGAAATTGTCGATTTGAAATGTATTGGTCTGTAAAAAATTGCTGACTAAAGGTTGAATGCAGTTATTCTCCATGGATAATCTCAGAGCAAACATTTGGCCATCGATGTCATAGAACATGGTTTCTGCCACAAACTCCTTCGATGATCACAAATGGGAGTATATCTGGTTTAAAAATCAGATTGATTTCTGCTTTTTTGCAAAATAATTCATTTTACTGATTAAACAGTGGCACCAAAATCCATGCCTTGTGTATGTAACATCCAGGGAAGTGGAGTATTGATGTCAGCTGCCAAGGGATCTGCCCCAGAACCAGACAGAAACACAGCCGTGGCTGGAGGAGGAATTCCCATCCCCTGTGCTCACAGACACTTTGTTTTGTTATTCCACGCACATTTGAGCCAGAAGCAATAAGCACTTTACCCACTCAGATCTGGTAGATAACACAGGAATAGTTGCCTAAACCCTGTTATTTTGTCTAGGATGCTTTAACAGAACTTCTGGAAAACCTTGCCCTTCACTAGTTAAGCTTTCCAGGAGAATAGCACAGAAGGATTCCCAATTTTTAGTTCTCCAGAAGCTGAAGATATTTTACTGATTTAATTCCATACTGCTTACATTTTCATGCAGGATCAGGTTTTCCATTGTTGAGGGATCTTTCTTTTCAGCTTAGGTTATTTTTTTAGAGAAAAAATGTCTTTCTCATGCTGGGAGCTGTTTTATGAAAGAAAAATTACCTTTTCCACCATCCACTTTTCCAACTCCTTTGCAAAGATGAATTAAATCTGAATCTGTCTCAATTACTTGGGGATTGTATTTCATTGTAACTAATCACATTCCATTATTTTGGTAGATTAAAAACAGGGACTGGCAATATGACTTCAGAGCTCACTGACAGTTCTACCTACAGCTCTGGGTTTCTGAACTTGAGAGAAGAAGTGAAATGATTTTTTTGTTTGCTGCCCTGTGTTGCTTTGGATGCAAAATCTTGTTCAGGGCAAGAGGCAGTGGATAGAAATTGATTTTCAGGGAATTCCAGTTGTTGATTCTTGGGGTTTTTTTTGGTTGTTGGGCTTTTTTTTTTTGTCCAACTGGACACAGTTCATCAACCTGTTCTGACTGTGCTCTGAGAGGTGCTTGGACTGCAGGATCACCAAAAATGCCTTCCAACCTCAGCTTTTTCATGTGTCTGTGAATTATCATCAGGAAGAAGGTACAGAACTGCAAATGTCTGAACTCTGTGTTTATCACAGGTATCCCCTGCAGCCACCTGGCCTGAGTAGCCAAAAATTACGAAAAGTAAGGGAAGTAGTGGGGGAAATGGTCCCAAAATTGCCATTTGCATTCTGCCCTGATGGAGTTCAGTGTTATTTTAATGTTGTAAAAAATAATGTGTGGAATATGATAAATGAGGTGCCCATTTCAATGAGCTTACACACCCAGAAGCAAATGCTGTCCATGCATTTTTTAAATGTGATTTCAAAGAATTGTATTACTCTTCCTCAGAATTTAAAATTAAGTAAGTGCAGAAAAAGTAGATAAATCAAAAAGGGAGTGATTGGGACATAGCATGACATTTACTTTTTACATTTCATGTCTGACTGTTAACATTTTTATTCCATTCTCTTTTGTCATATTTAAATGTTTAAGCTAATTTTTATCCTGGCTGCAGTTTCCTGATGATTCCCCTCTAGTTCTTTTTTATCTTCACCTTTTCCAAACCCCATTGAAACCTCTTACTGCAGCCTTTGCCTCATGTCTTTCCAAACTTTCTTGGCTGCCGTGTTGCCACCAAAAGAAGGGGAAAATTCATGGTTCAGGAAAAATTCAATTGTTATATATTCTGGTGGGTTACTTGTCCCAGAATTACTTCAATAACTAGCAGTGATTTATTTATTTCTTAGAAGAAAAATGATCTCCTGTTTTGTTTAAGTCATATGAAAGCAAAAGGAAAGATAAAATAGAAAGAGAAGGCAGTACTTCTTTTTGCTGATGATGCATTTGATGGATGTGTCTCTGAGGACCTGATTGAACTCAGTGTTATACCCCCCAAATGAAGATAAATCATTGGTGAAGGGTTTGGGGAGTACCTGCCCAAAATCAATTATGCTCACATGGAGATCTATTAATCTATTTCTTCCTGTTCAGTCTACCCAGCCGCTTTTAACTGGCTTTTTATCATTCCAAACACAAGTTACCTTTTTTAAGTTGTGGAACAGTTCTGGTGGTTTGCATTAAAATCAGAGTTGAGCCTCATGTGTGAGGAGCCTTTTCACCCCTTCCCTCTGCTCAGCCCAATTACCTTAACTCAGTTTCATCCCATTTCTCCCAACAAAATCTCCCAGTCACAGGGACACCGATCCTTCCAGCAGAGGTTTGGTGGGGTTTGGCACCTTTCCTTGCTGGTAACACAGCAGCCTGGCAAAGATTCCTGTATGAAAAAACAAAGTCATGCAATAGAAGAACGTACAGTTGAAAACGCAGCAATGAAAAAGAGATATCCAGGAAATTGTCTCTGCTGAATGATATTTCAGGGAAATCCAGTGGAGTTCAGAGCCAGAATGTATCAGATGCTCATTCCCAAGAAAAGACAATCTGATCACAGTCCATGCCAAGGAAGGTGAAGGGGACAGGGCAAGCATTGAAGGGAAGCTAAATAACAGTTGGGAGTTTCAAATTTTGTCAGGTTTTAAATAGTGAGCTCACCTTGTGTTTCTCAACCAGAAACATGTCAAGCAGCTAACTCCAGTCCTCTGCTTTCTATCTAATATTTCAGCATGTTAACAGTGTAAAAGGCTGTTGATCAGGCAGGTAGGCAAAGCATTCTGAATGAACCCCACATCCTAGCACAGAGAATTTTCATGCTGTCAGTGAATGCCTGGCATTTGAATGACCTCCTAGTTCTGTCTCCACACTGAAATACTGGCTGCCAACATGAAGAAATCCTGCCAGTGAATTCTAGCACGTGCATGGAAGCACTGGTTGGATTTGATGATCCTAAGGGTTTTTTCAGCCTTAATTATTCTGAATGATTCCATGAAATGAGTGTGGTGTCCATGCACTGTTTTTGTGAGGCCGAAAGCATTCCCATGGTTTGGTATAGTGAACAGTAGCACTCTTATGACACCAAAAGCAGTCTTGGGTGATTTTTGTGGCTGTAGTTGTAAATTCAAGGAGCTGTGCACTAAAGCCTCTAAATCCCACGTGAATGTCTTGCCTGGGAGAATCCCCTGAAAGACAGGAGGCACTCAGGCATCTTTACACTTAAGATTCCATGTTTTACACCAGGGCTGGATTTCCAACTCATAGCTGGAAGAACAGCTCTTCAGGGACAGAATTCTCTGTCTTTAAAAACAGTGTTTATGTTAAGCAGCCCCAAGGATGGAGAAAAATTCCCTTAATTTTAAAAGGTGGTGCTTTACAGCTCTGCAGGTGGGCTTTCACTCAGATGTGCTCACAGACATCTGTCTGAGACTTCTGGGGTTGTCCAATAAAGTATTTGAAATGCAGTTTTTTCTGTTAGTAGCTCTCTAGAGAATACCAAAAAGAGCTAAGAGGAAGCAGTATGGAGAGTGCATCCAGCTCATGGCACTCCAGAGCTGTGGCCCTTAGGAATTCTGCTGACATGTATTGTGTAGTTGCATTTGTAAAACGAGGGACCTTCACAGATTCCTCCCCTCTGCTGAAGTGAATTAACATCCTATCATAGACCCTTACAAATTATCTCAGCCCTGGGCTTGAGTGCAGAGTTCCTGTCAACAAAGCCTGATAAACAAATGCAATACTTGGACTGTTTAAAAACACAGCATCAGTTTCATGGCTATGAATTTCATTGACTTTCTAAGCAGAATTGGACTTTTGCTGGTAATTCATTCAAAGCAAGTAGCCAGTGTATAAATCCTTACTTCTGTGGTAAAGCCCCTGCATGCAAAATTAAACTGGATGAAATCTAGAAATCTGTGGGTGTTTTGGGTAAGTTTACAGCTTTTATACTCAGGCTTTCTTCTAATGGAATTCATAAATGTTTGGGATTGTTGCAGCTGCAGTCAACTCCTGTAACATATTGATTAGCAGTATATTGACAAAAATTGGTCTCTGTTAAAAAGAAACAACACAGTGATTGATAGGTTACCTAAGTTATACAAAGTGTGCAGACATGTTTGAAGAAGTGACACATCTCACACAGTCAATAATGATGGAAATCGGAGCAGAATTCTCCAGCTTAGCCTTGGTTACCTTGCAGAAAGTGCTAGGCTTTTAGGTAAGGAATAACTTATTTTCATTCTGTTGTTGTTTTGTTGTTGTTGTTATTACTACTGTTGTTATTATTAATACTGCTATTATTATTACTATTATTATTAATATCATTATCTGTTGAGTGTATTTTCTAGCCCATAACCATCAGGGCTACAAAAGTGATTTTCTCAGATCAAGACTTCCTGATTTCAGGTAAATCCAGTTTGGCAGAGCAAGCACTGAAAGTGCCCCAGCTCTCTAATGTGGTTCAAGTCAAAACCTTGTTTGACATCACTTCAGCATGACATGAGAAGGAAATCTGTTTTCAATATAGGGAGATGACTTCAAAATACATTCCATGAGCTTTCTGTAATGTAAGGATTTTTTTTATCCACATCAGTTGCCATAGGAAAGGGATATTAGAGAGATAGGCTATTTTCATGCCTCTTTCAATCTGTCAGATAAAACCACAAAGGTGGTTGTTGTTGTTAGATTTCTAGTTTGTTTTCTCAATTTGTGGATGCCATTCTGATTTAAAAACCCTGTTTACAAATGTAAGAATTGAGCCCAACTATCAAACTTGTCCAGCTCCACTCCTTTTTAAGTTTTTTTACTTAGTGTAGGAAGAAAGGGGCAGAACTGACAGAAAGGAGTTGGAGCTTATGTGAGAGAAGGAGAAATAAAGGAACACCTTTTTTTCGCTGAAACCTGGCTTCAGACAAGCATTTGCTTTCTTAGCGCTGCGTAGGTCTGAAAAGATCTATTTATATTAAATTCTGGCCCAGGAAAATGTCTTTTTAACTCATTTGGCTCTTAAGGTCTATTTTTAATTTTCCTTTTGTTCTGTGGCAATACGTATTTCCAAATGTTTGCACAGAAGGTTCTCCTGTTCCCTATACCATCCCCCTCTATGAGTAAGGCACTGAGTGGACTTTTCTCCAAGACAGAATTCAAAATGCTACAACAGAGCCTTCAGTAATGACACTTAGCATCACATTTCCAGAACTCTGTACCATTTTTGCTTTTACTGAGCAATTTTTTCATGTGGGTTTTCCCCTAAATCACTGCGAATGCAGCGACCGCAAGACTCCACATGAGTGAGGGCAGAGAAAACCAGTCCAAGGTGGCTCAGTGACAAGTTTAAAGTGAAGCTTTATTCTCCTGAGCCCTACTGAAGGACTGAAAATACTCTCACTGACCTAAGGAGAGTAGATCAAGGTCTAAGGACTGGTCAGTGAAGAATTTTCAAAGTAAGGATGGGAAATAATATCTGTACACTGAAGCAGTCTGCTGTATTGAAGGATAAAAGGGAAACAACCATGCAGACAATGGATTTGCACCAAAGCCTGCAGACTTTATTTTGTGTGGCTTTCTACTAGAAATAACATAAAGCGCAGTGAACACAGCCCTCACACATACATGCACCTGGCTAACTCATGCCACATGTGGCATTGGCCACATGTGAATTTAATAAACCTACATTTAGTTGTCTCATGTGGCCAGAGTCCTGCCCAGTCCATATGGGACAAATGTACAAAGAAAAAAAAGAAAACCTCACAACACTTCCTTGATCTTTTCCCTATTTCTGTTCAATAATTTCTGTCAGTTTACGTGATGACCGTTCTCAGATGTGGGCATTGCTTCCTTTTATTCATTGCAGGAGTATTTAAATGTCTTATCAGTGTATGGCCAAGAGGACAGAGGGGCCTTTGGGGCATCTCGTCTTTTAGGACTCACTGATTTCACAGGTCCCTCCATCAGCCTGTGGTTCAACTACAGACAAGGGGATTTGTCCTGCATTTGCTGAACTCAGTAAATCTTTCGTCTGGACTGATGTGAAAGACAGCACTGGAAAAACCTTTTTTGTGTCAAAGGGATGCAGCACAGGGTAGGTTGGTAGAGCTAATTTTAGTCCAAGTGGAAACTGGGAGTAAAGCAAGCAACTCCTCTGACATTTGGTACAAGTATCATGCTATAGAAAACAGAATATTATCTCCCTCATTGTCAAAGGAGACAATTTACATACTGTGGATTAAACACAACTTATGGAGGTGGTGCAAAGACTTTACAAAACTGCAGGGTAAGAACAGGTGAACAGAATCAAGGGTCTGATTGAGCAGATCCAATCAAGTAACTCACCTCAGCTGTGGTAGAGCCCCGGGAGCGCTGAGGGGGCACCACCTGCACCTGGGTCTGCTCCATAGCTGGGCTGCATTCCCCATCCAGCAGCCAAACAGGGTAGTTCTTCTGCTCCCTTTGTGGGCTCTTCCTGTCCCTGGATCCCTCATGGCTGAGGACGGCAGCTGCTTCTCTGTGAGGGCGGGAGCCAGGTAAGGGCCTGGTTTGGGTGGGAAAAGGGAGCTGTTATTTGGACAGGAAAAACTTGTGGGTTTTGTGAATTTGAGAGCTGAATACGTTCATGTTTTGTGAGATTTAATTTAATATTCTGGGTATTAGAAAGTGCTGGGGTTTGGTGGGGTTTTTGTGCTCGGGATTTCTTTTGTTTGTTGCTATCAGGTTTGAACTGTTAAAATTTTTAAGTTAAGCACAGTGTGTATTAAAAACTTGCTTTCTTATGCAATAGCCCCGAAAAAGAAGGCTTTTATGTAAGGAGGGGACTGTTTGTTTGTGGATTTTTGGGGGGTTTTTTTGTCCCAAATGCTGATAATGGAGGACTGAGGGGAAGAGGGTATTTCTGTCCCTGGATCCCTTGTGGCTGAGGATGGCAGCTGCTTCTCTGTGAGGGCAGGAGCCAGGTAAGGGCCTGAAGGCTGAGATGGCTTTGTGCGCGGACCTGGTTTGGGTGGGAAAAGGGAGCTGTTATTTGGACAGGAAAAACTTGTGGGTTTTGTGAATTTGAGAGCTGAATATGTTCATGTTTTGTGAGGTTTGATTTTATATTCTGGGTGTTAAAAGTGCTGGGGTTTGGTGGGGGGTTTTTTTTGTTTCTTGCTATCAGGTGTGAGCTCTTAAAAACATTTATTAGGAACAATGTGTACGAAAAACTTGCTTTCTTGTGCAATAGCCCTGAAAAAGAAGGCCTTTATGTAAGGTGGGACTGTTTGTTTGTGGATTCTTGGGGTTTTTTCCCAAACGTTGGTAATGGAGAAGTGAGGAGAAGAGGTGTTTGCTCTGTGAGGGAGAAAAGGTCTCTCTTGCCTAATTGAGTGAGGGTGGAAACACTGTGGCTCAAAACCCAGCTGTTCTTACTGTTCTTCAGTCTCATGTGAAGGGGTTTTTCCTGCATGGTAACCATAAACACAATTTGCAGTGGCTTATCTTGCTATAAAAAATGAACCATTTGTATCTACCTGTGGCTTGTATCATGTGCCTTGCAAAAGTACTTGATGGTGGCAGCTGCAGTTAACAAGCTCAGCTGGGAATGATAGCAGGGATGGGTCCTTAGAGGAAGGGTTGGAATTGTGTTAATGGCTTTTTTACCATGTTTTTTAAATATTCCTAAAACATTTATCAAGTTTAAATGTAAATAGCCAGGAAAAATATGCAGGAGCTTGTTAATGTTTTCTTCCTTTGTATGTCTTGCTTATGAAATGGACCATTACTGGCTTCTCTTTGCATTTGTTTTTAATATGAAAATCATTTCACTAGTCAGAAAATTAATAATGGCTTTTATGAAATCGTTTAAGTGAACAGAACATGTGTTTAATGGTTTGTGGGGATCCAAGCTGGAGCAGCTAAAGCTTTGGTATAGAACCGGTGCTAATGTGGTTTTGTATTAAAAGCCCATTTTAAGACACCTACCAAAAATAATATGCTACAAAAGGCAATTGGTAGGTACTATATGAGTTTTTAAACCTACAAAATGAGGTTTTCTAATAATAAATTGGAGTTTCTTTATTAAAAAGCAATCTCTTACCCCACAGCATTATTCCTCATTAACACTTGAACCTCCTCCTATGCTACAGAACTTGCATATCTGAGCTAATTCTGTTTTAAAAAATAAACTACAAAAAAAAGTCAGAGGTGTTAAAACATACTCCTAGTACCTTAAGATCTGTGGTTCTGGTTTTTTGCTATCCTTTCTGTTGAGCTATTGTAGAGCTTCCCTGTTGTCATTTTTTGTCACATCTACAGTCTTTTTGTATTCCCTAGAGGAAAAGCCAAATGCTAAGCTGATACATAATTACAAATATACCTTGCAGTATTCCATTAAGACTGTATTTCATTTAAAAAAAAACCTCAAAGTTCCAAAGCTATCACAGCTAATGATGTTTGACACCTGGTGATTGAAATTATGACTAACAGAATAATAGCTGTTACATGTGCTTACTTAGGTTGTCATTTCACAGAATCACGTGTAAGAGATGCATTTAACTCTGACCACAGAGATTCAGTTCCTTGGAGATCAGCTTTCTATGGTAGTCTCGTGATATTTTGGAAAAAAAATATTTGGAACAACAATATGTTAAGATTAATTGCCCTGTATCTAACTATTGATCCATTAGTAGGTTGAGAAAAGAGTTTCCTTTGTCTTGCTGACCTCTTACAGCAGTGAACCAGGGTGAGCTCACAAGGACCCACCACTGCATAGGCACCTCTTAGAGGGATGAAAGAACATTTTTTAATGGATGGTGGAAATGGCTGAAAGTGGGGGTTGCTCAAGAGTAGTTCCAAAGTCTGGATTTATTCTTTTTGGCAGGAGGCAAGAAGCAGTCAAAATGGACAATGCGAAGCAATGAAGGTCAGAGGAGAGCATTTTGCTCTATCAGCATCCTTTGATGCTTTAATGAGCATTTTTTGATTATTCATCCAATTATATAATACCTTAAACTGATTTTACTTGCAAATATATTGCCCATTCCCAAGTCAAATGTGCCAGAGAACTCTGCAGTTTTTCATTTCCACAATATTTCATGACTTATAGTGAAGTCATTATAATAGTGGCCTTTACTTTTTACAATAAATCCCAGGCATCAATTATATGCTTAGAAATATGAGACATTATTTGTGGCTTTGGAGATGCTAATATAGACTCTTTTTTTCCCCCAGAGAAGAACTTTTTGTGCAGTTATGAGTAGTGTCTTTCTGGGACTGAGTTGATGAAGTCCTTGAATTTGTGCTGGGTCAGAATCTGCTCTGGTGTTGCCCGTTTCTTACACAAGAGATTTAAGATGTGCAAGAGCCTTTACTTCCATACTTTGCTGGCAGTGAAGCCCAACATTTCCCAAAAGGGAGCTGGGTTCTCAGCTTACCCAAATTTCCACTGCTGCCCCCACCCCAGGCTGGAGGGCTTAAAATCCTTCACCCAATGTAAAATGTTGCTCTGCAGGGCTTGGGTTTGAGCATCCACCTCAGCAATGACAGAGCCTCTGGCACTTGGTCTGGGAATATGCCTGAGTGAAGGGAGGATAAAATTGCTGCTTTTAGCTGGTGTTGGTGGTGCTCTGATTTAGCTGTATCTGGCAGCTGAAGTTTGGCCATCTCCAGGCTCTTCCTCACAAATTAATTCTGGCCTATTATCCTCTTTGGTACTTTTCCCTTTCATTTAAAATCCAAACTAATGACCTTGACTAACGTTCTTTCCCAGGTTAGAAAAATCTTAACCAGCCTGATGCTATAGTTGTGTTAATTGTGAGCAGCTGCTTTGTGCCCAGCCAGTGAGAGGGTTGTACTGGAAGCCCTTTACCTGCAGCCCAAAATAAGTCAGTGATTAAAAGGCAGCATCCCTGGAATTGCTGTTCCCATGGTAAATGCTGAGATGCAGGAGGCTGGGCCCTTCAGCATCAATCACACCAGTGACTTGAGACATGGACTTGCAAAAAAGTCATCTGCATAATCTTTCTTTCTGAAGCCATTACTGCCATGTTGGCTTTCTCTGATGGCAGGCCAATAGTTCTGCTTCCCCTCAGAAATTATTATCAGATGGAAGGAATAAATCACAAGAGACATTCTTGTATCAAAGCTGCTGAAGCCAGCTGTTATGGGAATTTCAGGGAATATCTGCTTCTGTGGCCTGGCTGCAAGAGCTGCTTGATCCAAATGCAGTGGCAGTTGGGAAAGACAAGTACAGAATCATTAGCTCAGATTTTCAGCTGTTGGTTTATTTTCTAGTAGGCATTACCCTTTTCCTGATGTAGCCTTTGTTTTTCCATGTGTGACAATTCATTTCAGGACCCTCAGGGATCCCCAGCTCCCAGACTGCAGTGTGCTGCTGGTAGGAGCTGCAGTACCTCTTACTCCAGGAGCAGGAATTGTGCATGCAGAGCGAGTACCTTTATAACTGACAGAGTCCTACCAACCTGAGCCATCCTTGGGATTTAATAGATGTCCCCAGAACAAAGGAGATGTTCTGGACCTCGCACAGAACTGTGCCATTGTTAATAAGAACAGTCTTATGCTCTCTAAAAACCTTCCTGTAACCCTGCAGAGCAAACCTGATACTGCCAGTCTTTGGTATGGATTGTATTCCCTCACTGGGCTCTGAGGCTGTATCCAACAGGTTTCAAGAGTGCACCCTGCCAACGTTTTCCAATTACGTGTGCTACAAACACAGACTTGCATGCCTTGTATGAAAAAAAAACCCTGTCAGATCCCTGAAATCTCCAAACCAGAGGAGTTAAATATTTCATAAAGAGGGCTAAGAATGGTTTTCTGTGGTGTAAATCCTGTTCCTGCATTTCAGTGTGTTTCATGTTGGGCTGTTTGTTTGCCACTGGTGTTTACTTTTGTCCTGTTCCCCATCAAGTAAGAGCAGCTGGAATCTTGAAATGTCCTCTCTGCCGTCTTTAGCTGGGAGCACACTTTGCAGTAGAAGGAATTTCTTGTTTAAGAGCTTGAAAACAATTATTTGGTTGAGTAGTATTGATCTGAGGATTGTGTTCAAAGTACAAGTGTGTGTAAACTAGTGGGTTTAGAGATAGCAGTTGGTACACGGCTTCAAGTAATTCACTTCAAAATGGTGCTCGAGTGTTATTGTGGATTCTGCCGAGTGTTTTGTGTCATGTTTGGAGATCTGTATTCTCAGAAGAGTTGCACTGCGTGGTTTATGTGAAATCAGATTACATCCACTTTCATGGTGGAAACTGCCAGCAGTGAGAGTGACCCCTTTCCTCCAGATGATATTAAAAATGTTCTTTGATATGATGGGAATTACTCAAATACTGTGATTTTTATAAAAGCTTGAAAGTAGGTGAGATGTTCTGCTACTGTGTGGGAGAAAATACATTATTTAACATAAACTATGCCTGGCACATTAAAGAGAGTTGGTTGGCTTGAATGCATTTGAATTCTTTATCATGACAGTTTGTGCTGCTAATGAGGTGCTATTGGAAGTGAAAGCCATTTTGCAGACTTGCTTCCTCAGCCATTTTGCAAGGTAATGAATTCCCTCCAAGCTTGGGGCCATGGGATTTGCCTTTCCTTCTCTCCCATGGAAGGGGACCCCTCATCTGGCAGAAGCTGCAATTAGAACTTTGCTGGAAGGCCTGTGCTGTCCTGTATGTGCACCTCGTGGGTGTGGAGTGGGAAGAAAGCAAAATGCACACGCTTGTCTTCTAAAGTTACTCAGAACAGAGTTTTCCAAGGGCTTAAAGTATTTTATCCTGCAGTTATCTCAGTTATGAACTATACTTCTATATCAATCGTTATAATCTGTACTGTGCCATATTTTCTCCCGAACCTGTGCTACTTCCACCTTTTACTCTCCTATGGCACAACCAGGTTCATAACCAAATAAGCCTTTTCCCTTCTGAGTAGTGCCTTCTTCTCTCAGCTGTTTCCCTGAGGGCTGCACAACACAACATACATGCCGTGGTCCTGAAAGAAAAGCATTTCCCCTGTGCTTCCAGCCAGAGCAGCAAGGCATTTAATCACCTGTCAGACCTGTCTGATAGGCTGGCACATTTAAACCTTAAATCAAAATGGGTTTGGTGTTTGCGTTTGGTTTTTTTATTTCCTTTTTCCCCCTACACTAACAAACCTCAGGCAGGGAGATGTGACAGCCCTGCTTAGCAGCAGCATGAGCAGCTCTAGGGATGTGAAGGGACAAGATCTCTGCTGTTGGATTACAGCAGCACCATCACAGTGATCTATATTGCTCATTATCTACTTTAATATTCCCTTGGAGTGCACCAGACGTGATGGATTTTGTCATCAGCTGGTATCGTTGATTCAGCTGCATTTATTTCAACAGGGCTCTACAGATGTCTGCAAACCAATACCTAGCCTTAGATGTTAACCAAACAAAAATGTCTTCTGATCAAATATCCTGTTGAGATATCTAATTTTTTTAACCTTCTATTTCCAGTTTTAATTGCCTTTTCTCCTTACAAAATCTCATTGTAAAAGATGTCTTTCCCCTTCTGCCTTTCCACAGCGAGCAGGAGCTTTTTTTTTTATTTTTTAACAGCAGCTACCACAATGAAAAAATGAATTGGTTAAAGATGTTTTTAAGAGTGGCTGTTTTCCTCTAAACAGGAAGCAGATAGAGCAACATACAAGTATTCTTCATAAAAATCATTCAGCTGAAGTTAATGAATGTGAGCATGGGGGGATCAATCAGCCACATACAGGAAATGAGACAGAAACACATCATGCCAAGAGCTCACCACAGCTTCAGCTCAGATGTCTGAACAAAGTCAAGACATAATTTAGCCCCCAAGTCTTATCAGATGCTGGTAGACAGAAATCTGTGCTGGAGTGGAGTGTGGTTTACAACCAAAAATACGGATTTGAGGTGGGTTGCAGGGAGGCTCCAGAAAAGAAAAAAACCTCAAACCTTCAGCTCTTCTGAAGAAACTTTGTCAGTGCAGTACCAGGATCTATTGAGATGGAAACCTGAAGCTTTTGAGGGCGGGTTGGTTGGTTTTCTCTAGTTAGAAATAACTTCAGATGTTCCTTAAATCACAGAAAAGCTGGATTGGAGTTGGTTGGGTTTGGGTTTTTTGTTTGTTTGGGGTTTATTTCTCTGTGGGTGTGGTAAAAATTCCTTTGATCTGTTTTGTGACTTTTTGTATTCCTGCTGTTCACATTCCATCCACATAGCTTTGAACTGGAATGAGTATGTGTCCCTCGATGATAACAATCAGGGAAAATTTTATTCCTGGCTGCAAGTCACTTCATTTAGAAGTGCTTTTTAATTGCGAGGGGCTTCCACTAAAAGGAAGGTTGCTGTGATTAATTTCTGTGTGAAGCAGCTAATTGTGTTTAATATTTGACCTTGCCTGCCATTGAGCTGCCGGAACCATGAGGAACAAACATGAAGCATGGCAGGAGCAGCTGAGCTCATCCTGGCAACCATGAGGAGCAAAAAAAAAAAAAAACCACAACCAACAAAATCCCAAAATTTACAGGGGGGCTGTAAGAGCATTGCTGTCTCCACAGCCTCTTCCTCAAAAGCAGAGATGAAGTTTCTGTCTGTGGCACAAGAACAGTGCATGGAGTAATAATATTGTGAAGCTTTGGCCGATTTTATTCCTGATTGAGGAACAGCAGAACTACTGTCATTTTCCCTAGTCCTGCTCACCTTAGGCCGGAGGGGTAGAGCAGCTACTTGTTTCCATGGAGATGCTTTTTTAGCAGAAGAACTTGGTCTTGTGTGTCTCTGAGACAGCAAAGAACTGATTTCCATCGTTGCTCTTGGAAGGACATCGTGGGTGAGGGGGTGTCTTTCATTCTAAAACTTGAGGGGAGGGGTTGCATGTTAAAAAAGGTCATCAGCGTATTAGGATTTTACAGTTCAACTCCTAGAAGTCATAAACCCCCCCTTCCCATCTGGAGCTGCTAAATATCTAAGCATGGCTGTCCATAACAACTGTTTTATAAAATGGGAGATACAGCAGATGAGAGAGTAGTGGAAGCGTGTTCTTGTTGTGGGATTTTTGGGAACGTGTAGACTTGGAATCAAGGTCCTTTGCAGATGAGAAGGGAGACAGCAACATAAAGGGTGGGTGGATTGTACTGGGTTATATTAAACACATGGTTGATCTTAAGGTCTTCTTAAAATTCCTGGTCCTTGCATTTTACAAAACTAATGGGGCAATCTGGACTTGGAAAATCCATTGAAACAAAAGGCAGGTTTCCCATTGGCTTCAGTGAGAAATATGTGTGGCTCTACTCTTGCAGCAGATGAAACTCTTCCAGATGTGCGCAGACATTATCGATGAAAATTGAGATGCACCTCCTGTGGAGATTTTCTTTCTGTTGCCATTAGTGAAAGTAAGATCAGAATCACAAAGGTAGAAAATCTCCCTTGTGTTTGCAAAAAGAAAAGAAAATCAAAGCGAAAATTTCAAAGAAATAGCATTCTAGATATCTAATGATAATCCATGCAAAATTACTAGAACTGATACAGTCCAGGATCTCCCCCATTCCAATTTTTTTCAAAAATCCAGCCCAGGGTTTCCCCCATTCCAGTTTTTTCAGAAATCCAGTCCGGGATTTTCCCCATTCCAGTTTTTTTTTGGGGTTTTTTTGGGGTTGTGGGGTTTTTTTGTTTGTTTGGGTTTTTTTTTGTTTTGGGTTTTTTTTGTTTTTTTTTTTTTCCAAAAATCCAGTCTGGGTTTTCCCCTGTTTCAGTTTTTGGAAGATTCCAGCCTGGGTTTTTCCCTTTTTTTTTTTTTTTTTTTTTTTTTTTATTTTCTCTCCCTGCCCTGATCCCCACAATTTGTGTGAGAGAAGTAAGGAGAGAAATTCAAGTTGATTTTTGGAGAGAAGTTGGGGCAAGGTTTGGAAGCATCTTATTCTCAGTGAGCTTCCCCACTGGCAGCAGCTGCTTCCCTCTTGCCTCAATATTTCCAACTAATTGGGCTTGTGGCAGAAACTCCGTGTGAGAATTTTCAGCCAAAATGGCCTCAGTGAGGAGAACAGCAAATGCAGACAAATCCAATACAGCACTTTATCCTTAATTATTAATTAAATATTATTGTTGGCACAGGTATCCAGGCAGGATTCTACCAAAATGTAGAAGCTCTTCAGTGCACAGTATTCAGGTTTTCCAATCCTTAAGAGATCCATTCAACTTCGAAGTACTTATTCCCCATCCTGTACTAATTTCTGTGGCCACATTTGTGTTTCCTTAAACAAAGTTCCATTTCAATCACCTTGCAGCCCCCAAATTACTATGAAAATTCTTAGGTGGCATCTTTTTAAGGAAATTAGAGCAAAGATGAGCATTTCACAGTGCTTCTGACTCTGCCCAATGTCATCTTTTCTCCAGTAATAAGGCAGGCATGCTTTCAAGGACTACACTTCCAAATATCCCATTTTTTAGAGGAATTGCCAACAGAGAAACCATTCTTCATCTTTAATTATTTAGGAGAGAGACTGCCAGCAGCAGGAGCCCAAGCACAGACCTATCAAAAGGCAGCAGTTTTTGGGGCCAATATCTACTGGGATTTGTTCACAGCAAACAAGGCCTGAACGCTCCCAATTACAGATGTGCCCTGGGGTGTCCAGGACAGCTTTTAATGCAATGGGACCCCTCCTGACTCAGAGCTGCTTCTCTTGGCAGGATAAAGAAAGTTGCTCTTAGAATAAGGTCTAATTTCCATTTTCAGGATTTATTCCTGGTAGCTCCTTTGCTTTCTTCACTTCCAGCTGAATTTCTTTTTTGCAAATTCTCTGATTCCAATGAGGTTGTGAATTTGCAGCTGTGATTTATGTGGCTGTAGAGCTGCAGGAGATGCTCAGTCATGGCTTCTGTGGTGATTACAGACCCCAGGAAAAGGAGGTGGTTTTCAGACAAATCATGGCAGAGTTTGTATTTTGAAAACAGGCCAGATGTTTGTGATAAATACCTCTAGATATAAATTATCAGAAAGTTCCAAACTGAAGAGGAAGAGTGTGGGTTGGAAGTTTGTGGTACAAAGCAGGATCTAGTTGCTGCAGGGTTAATAGTGTCAAGATGATATTTGCATTAGCTAGCTAATTATTTAATTCATCTGCATGTTAAATGTCTGATTTTTATGTTAATTGGACATATTTCTGGCAAGGGAAAAATAACATCTGACAGTGACATTTAATGTCATTTGAATCTGGCTAATGTTGAAGCAGTAATTTCTGTTCTGGTGTTAGGATGAAAACAGAAGTGTTCAGTGCTTTGGTAGCAATTCCCACATCCCACAGCTGCAGGAAGAGAGGGACAGGACTCACCCTGCCCTGTCTGGCTGTGCTGTGCCACCACTGTCCTTTCATTCTCTTCTGAGGGTGAAAACACAAGGATGTACTTTCCTCTCCCCTCTGCCTTCCACTGTGCTCTCTTGTCAGCTAGAACAGGAGTCAAAAAAGCTCTGTAATTTGCCAAACCCTATAACTTAATGACTGTGTTTTGTCGGAGTTACTAGGCTTGCATTTTACATCACAGTATTTCAAAGCAATTCCTCATTGCTAAAATTTTAAACTTGGTGGAGAATTGGGGGAAAAAGAGCTCCTTCATATTAATAATTAAATGGCAACAAACCCATTTCTTTTTCTACCACTTTGATAAGAAGGAAATAGTAAAATGTGGTTTGTGCATGGGTTGGTTTCCTTGCAGGGAAAGATCAGGTGATCTGAGAGCCTGAGACACTCCAATGATGGATGCTTGGGGTCAGCAAGGCACTGACACACGGGACTAACCTTCAACACCTTGGACAAAATCATTACTGTCCAGAAGTCAGTATCTTTGAACTCTGGTTCCTCCAGCACAGGCAGTGGATCATCCATTGCATGCACTGGTGTTCTTTGCCAAGCAGAAGCATAAATGTATCCCATTGGAAGGTGTTATTTGTGTTGTAAATTGATGTGTGCATGGAGAGATTTATCTCTGAGCTCTGGGGAGGGAGAGGAATTCTTGTAGTTTGTAATATCTTAGATGCTTGCAAATATTACTCAGCAAACAGTAGGTCCGAGCCTGTGGGGCTATAAATGAGTTTTGTCTCATTGATTTCCATGATTCTATGCCAGTCTGCTGAAGGACAAGATAAAGTTTTGAATTTTCCCCTGCCCCTTTGCTGTTTGTTGTTCCCAAAAGCTGCTCAGAGCAATCTGAGGCTGAATTTCTGTCCCGTGAGCTGCTGACAGCAGAGCCCCCAGCCCAGGGCTGATTTGTGTCCAAGAGCCAGGCAGGGTCCTGGGGGACCTGCACTCCACTTCTCCTGTGTCAGCCAGGGATGTCTCAGGCACAACATCAAGTTGGCACCAAAGTTTCCTGACATGACACAGTTGGGTTTTGTAGCAACGAGACTCTTAAATGTGTTGGATATCCAAAGGCATGGGGTGTGTCTTAAGCATGCAAACACCAGCATTCTTTCATTAACTGCAAGAAAATCAGAAAGAGAGTGTGAAGCCTTACCTTTCTCCCAGGTAGAAGTACCAGCTTGTCTCAGCGTTGCTGGAGAGTTACGGCCCAGAGCTGCTTCTTAACACCTCATTTGTCTTCCTGGCTGTGAGCTGTTGGATTACACTGCCTTACAGCAGGGAACAGCATTGTCTGCTTTGAGGTAGTGACCTGAAGGACACATTGAGGAAGTGCAAGACTCGAAGCTCTGTCTCTCTTTTTTTGCATCTCCAAAAGTGTGATTTAGAGGCACCATAACTCAGACACCTCTTGCCACCACATTGTAAAGAGGACAAGTGAGAGAGCTGGGCTAAGAATACAGGAATTTAACTTTATATTCCAATGACGAGGTACTTCCCAGAGGGGAGTCAGTCCTGGATTTTGGACAGCTAGCAGTGGCCTGGGTGTGCTTAGGGAGAAGCCTGTGGTAAAACTGGAATGACAGGAGTGGAGATGTGTTGATGTTCTATTCAGAAAACCAACCCAAACCTGGGTTGCATTACATACAAAATATGCCTAGTTTGAGACAGTGATTTAGACACCTAAGAAGCTTCACTTTGGAGCCAGCATTTACTGATGAGTTATTGACTGTATCTATAGCTCACTGAACAGAGCCCCAGCTCAAATAATTTGTTTGCTATTGACAGGAGCTGAGGTTGAAGTAAATTAATTTAGTCAAGCTCATTGATTTCTCACCACTTATGAAGAGGAGAGGTAACATTATCTAGGTGCTGCAATCACAAGGCTTCTCTCAAAGGGTCATCGTCTACTTCCTCTGAAGGTAATTCAAGGAAGATAACTGTGTGTGTGCGCCTGCTGCATTTTCCCAAAGAGGAGCCAGTTCTGACACTGCACTTAAATTAAGGGTGACGTTTTCCGAAGGCTGAAACGTTTCTGAAATTCAGAGAGATGTAGCCATGGTAGTTATAGAGATTCCACAATCTCAACAAAATGAACAGTAAAACACCAGGAGCAGGAATTTTACAGCTTCAAAGGGTATTTGTGTTCTGGAAATACAGTGTAATCAGAACTACAGGGTGGAATTTATCTCAACATGTCCAAAAGAAACATTGCTCATAAATTATGACTTGTGAGCTTACAATCCCTTTCTCGTTAGGACATGCCTCAGGGCTGGGCAGGCTGGATCAGGCACCAGGGGTCTGGAGGAGAAGAGGAATGCCTGGTGCTTCACTGAGTGCCTCTTCCTGGGGGCACTTTGCCTTAATTCCCAGGGATGTCATGTTCCCATCACTGTCCTCTGAGCGATGTTACCAGACTGACCCTCCTCCTGCAGTTCACTCTGATCTGCCACATGAAGTGTCTTTGTGCCCTGGTGGGGAAAGACAGCTGAATTCTCTGAGCAGACATCAGTGAATTGGTTCCTTGTTTTATTTATACCCTAGTGCTGTGGAACAGTTGCTCTCAAAAAAAAGCCAACCCCTTTGCTTGTATCCTGAAATCCCCCTGGTCAGCCAGGCAGGCTACTGTGCTGCTAAAATTATCCATTATTTACCTATGGATAGCTCAATTGTTGCTACCCTTGATTGGGCTTGTTCTTTTCTTTATTAGTCTTCTGAGGGGGGTTAAAATTATCCAGGTATTGAATGGCTCTTGTATCAATCAAGTGGAGATGTATTTCTATATAGAATAAATGCAGCTTTGCCGAGGTAATGAATCAGTGACACTGAGTGTGTGTGGGCCAAGGGCTTAGGGAGATGTCAGGGCTGAGATTGCTAAGCCCAGGTGATTTTGATTGACATTCGCTATTCATAAATGGTTTAATTGCATTTATTAACAAAACTAAACTAATCAATGTCATTTATTGAAACTAATGAGGGGAAAACATATGTAAAAATTATTTATCTCGTTTGCATGGAACTTCCTTAAGAAAAAAAATTGAAGACCCATAATGTAAATTATGTAGGAAATGGTCCTGTTAATTATTTGAGAAATTATCAAAATTTTATGTTGCATCTGGAATTATTAGAAAGGCCAGTCTGCTGTGCTCTGCATCAGCCCCACTCATATGAAATGTTGAGTATCCTGTGGTGCTTTGTAAGCATTTCTGTGGTGTCCCATAGTTTATATGTGCATGACTGCCATGGCACAGGTTTGTGACACACTCATTAGTCTTCATTTGTCACCAAAATGCCTCATGTAGGCAGCATGGCCGTGCTTTAATCAAAGTCATTAATTACTCAAAAAAACCCCTTTTGTGATAAGGGTGATGTAACTGCAATTACCTCTTAAATTTAAGTGTGGGAAAGGTGTGATAACTGCTCACTGTGTAGCTGGAGTTGAGCTGATGGTTATTATGGTGTGCAGTGTAGTTAAAATGCAGAGATTTCTAATATGAAAAGTACTTCATCTATCAAGTGGCACTAATAGATGGATCACTCACAGGAGCTTTCCAGTTCCATTGCTTATCCTGTGTCAAAGCCCAGAGTTGCCAGCACTGTCAGTGCTCAGCTGCTCTGGGAGCTCACCTGTTCAAACATGGAACTCCTGCAGAACAAGTTCAGTCATATTTATTCATTTGAAGTGATTTGGATGCTTCTGATTAAATGGTTACGTGTGACTTTAGGAGTAAGATTACCAGCTTCCATTTTTAAGGTGTCTGCCAAAGAATGTGTATGTTGGAAATGTAATTGCTTGCCTGTTTTTCTTCATCTTGGGACCAAACTGTGATCATCTTCCAGAGGGAAAAACAAAACACAGAAGCCAATAGAGTCACAGGTTTCTTCAAGTATGTTGTATTTGCTGATATAAAGACACAACTGTTACCTCTAACTTTGATGGGCAGTATTAAGAAATGATAGCGAGGTTCAAAATGCCGTATGAGTTTAACTTGTGTAGCTTGCAATCCAGTTTCCTGCAAGTATAAAGGAAAAGAATCCTCTTGTTCTTTGGTGCTGGAAAGGGAATTAGAAGTCTCCCTCTGCACAGGATGGCAACAAGCACTGGGTGATTGCCTGATCCCACTGCTGTGGGGAATCTCAGCTGCATTTACAGGCTGCCAGCATTGCTGCTGCAGGAGAAAGGTATGGCCAGATTTATCCCAGAAGCAATCTGCTGAGGTTGAGCTTGACTCCACGTGGATCAGGATTGAAAGTCTCACCCTGAAAGCTTGCAGGGTTAGGTCATGTGTGAACGAAGGCAGAGTTGTGAAGCTTGGGGCAGGGGTCTGACTGTGCACACACATAATTTCCAGCTTCTGCTATTTGTAACCATGTGGGGAAATACCCGTTTTTTGTTTGTAGCCACGTAGAAGCACCTCCAGCCACTCTTTCCTCAGGGTTTTGGAGGCATTTTTATAAACAAGGGCTATTTGCCTGGCTGCCAGCAATTGTCCTGGGAATGATACAGAAGTAATCAATTTGTGCCAAGTTGAGTTTGAACGTGTTGAATTTGGAGTACGAGGGCTCCAAATAATCAGGGAAATTCGAGCAGAGAGTGATTAGCAAGCAGACGTGAGCAATGGGATCCAAATACTCTCTGCTCTGTGGGCAAAGAGATTGGGTCGATAACACCGTGCTGCAGGAGACAAAAAGGAGTTTGAATCATAAAGCAGCTGAAAACTTGCCAGACTAATTTTTCTTCCCTGCTTTTTGTCTCTGATTGAATAGCACAGACACAGGGATGGAAACACAGATGCAGGAACACCGAAATGTGGGGGTGTCCCAAACAGGCATCCAAATTGAGGCTGTCAGGAGCTCTGTGTTGAGAGAGAGAACTTTGTAGGGTGTCAGGAATGAGCTCTTGGGCATTTTTGCCATTTTGCCATTTTTGGTCTCTCTTTAAATTTGTCTTTGAGGATATAAAAGTAGCAGTCTTGGTCTGAGATTGCTCTGTAGCTGGTTGCTATGGTTTTGTGGGCAACAGCACCACATTCCTTCCATATCTGAGGCATGTCTATCTTCCAGAGCTCTTTGTGGACCAGTGTACGCTGGTTCAGTAGCTGCTGAAAGAAAGATGGACTAGGTAAAGTGAGTAGTAAAGATCCTTGCTAACTGCACAGAGCAGATGCATTCCTTTCCCTTGAAATCCCCATTAATTTCTGGATTTGTTTGGGTAAAACAGTGTCTTTCAGTCGGCAAATATCAGAAGCACTGACCTTTATATACAAAATAGGCACTTTGGTAATTTTCCCTGCAATTTTTCATGCCATGTGGTCGTTTGTTTTCAAAGCCCTTGAAACTTATCTTCTTATTTGAAAACTTTAGATCCTCCTTCAAAGAAAAGAATTGTTAAGAAAAGGTTTGAGCCCATAGTCTTCCTAGCTAGAGATGGGATGAAGAGGTTATCTCTTAGTTAAGGATTCCTTGACAGATTGTTGTTGGAAAAAAAAGAAGTGGAGAGCGGCTAACATATATTTTTGATTCCTTTCCATTAAAATGCTACATTGTTTTTATTTTCAAATTGGCATGTTGAGCTTTATGTTTTGGGGAATACTGGAGAAACTCTTGGTACCTTGTTCATATGGGTGCTGTGACCATAAAACTGCAGCAAAGTGTCGGCACAGCCCAGGGCTGGGGTAGTCTGAGTATCCTTTTATTTTTACTGGTTACATTTTAGATTGCTGTCACCTTGTTGGGTTGTCTCATTAGTAGATTAACCCAATTTTTAAAAGAGTCTGTTTGTTTTTTTCTTTTTTTTAGGCTAATCCAAATGGAGGTCACATTTATTAAAAAGAACCTTAGCAGTTTAGAATATTGTAGTTGGAGTTTCCTCTGCTGTTAGGTTGGAATAGAAACAAAAGCCAGCAGCTTGTCAGTGGATATCCATCATTTCACTGGCAATTTTGTTCCCTGTGCTCCCAGCTGATGTTTCCTCTGACTAAATTTCCTGGAAAAGCACAGAGATGGTGTGCTGCCTTCTCTCAGAAATGGCAGCGAGAAGCACAACATAATGGAGCAAAATAAATAAATTTCAGGCAATTAAGATGGAAAAAAAAAACCTCAAAATGTATCAGGTTAAAATCATATAGGTATAAACCCAACCTGTGTGGCTGGCAGTGACCAGGTAAAGCAGCAGGCAGTGATTTTTAAGTGTTTTGATACTTGTATTTTTACACCTTAGGGATATTTTAACACAGCAATAACTCAAGGCTAATGTATTTTAATGTACTGTAGCATTTTAATGAGTGCCTTGTAGCAATAGTTGAAGTCACAAAATGGTTTCTATTAAACTTTCCTGTTTTCAAACACTCCAAGCTTTCTCTGTCAGCATAGATGGTCTGGAGTTGATCTATGCCCAAAGATTTCCTGGGGTTTGTTACTTGCTTTTATGCATTATTTAAAAAAAGAAAAAGGCTTGGCTTCTTTTGAGTCATGGCCATCATAAAAATTGCCCTTTGTATTACACTTTATAAGGTAAGATTGCAAATTTCCTCTTCTTGGCTTTCAGAGAGAGGAACCATTTAACTCTGAGCCTCAGATCTGACCCAGAGCCACGTCCTGTGTGCATTTTCATGTGTTTGAGCCTGCTGGTAGTGAGGACCCTGCCAGTAGGATGAGGATTTGAAGGTCTTGCTGCAGTTAACATTTTCTATTTTACCACCTAGGGAGAATCGTTCAGTCTTGCATATTCCGTGTTTTGAGAGAGAATCCGATGTTTTTGAATAAAGAAAGGTGATTGTTTCTCTTTTTTAAAACCAAATGAGCCGGGGTGCCTTTTGAATAGCTTCAGTGGCAGGCTGAAATTACTTGTAGATGGTTTATGCTTTTTTTTTGCAGTGACTGAGGAGCTGATTTCTCTTGTAGCTGATTCTGGCAGGTTTGATGTTCAAAAGGTCAATTGCGTGAGAATAAGAAGACAGAAAAAATCTTAAGTGACATCTTTGAATTAGACAGATGGTAAAATTAAAATTCTAAATAGTTGATATGAGGCTTGAAATGTCACTTGAATAGACTAGGAACAGTCACCTCTTCATGGAGGAATCTTTTCTTGAGGGTTGGCTCTTCTGCCTTCTTTGCTGAAACTTCCATGCAGGTATTTTATTGTCTAACTACTGCCAGTAAAAGTTACTTCTTTTGTCTAACAGCCATTTCTGAAAGTTCTGTGCCCCTCTTGAAAACCCTCTTTCCTTCGTTTCATTTGCCTCTATTGTATCTGTGTGTCTATTCTTGGTTTCCTTTACCCCTTGATCTTCATAATCAATACTGTCTTAAAGTTCAGATCTAATTATTGAAATCACTTGGGAGTCTCCAGCATACATGGAGGTGATCAAAGCTGCAGTGCTCAGAGAAAATAACGTGTGGGGTGGAGCTATCTGGTCCCCCTCACAACATTCCCAGCACCTGTGTAAGGTATAAATGTAACCTGCCTCAGTCTATCTCTGTTTTGGGTCAGTATTTAGCACTAGGTCTGCCAAGCAACTTTTTTCTCTTAAATTTTGTTTGTAGTCTCAGCTCTAGTTAATGCATGTCATTGTCTGAGGAAAATCGTCTACTTTCTGATAATTTTCTTCCCATGCTTTATAGTTTGGGATCATCTGTGTTTCATCAATATCCAATTGGATTTTTTTCTCCAGTTCATTATTAAAGATACAAAATTGTATCAGTCAATGTGACAGCAAACATGGCTGTATCTATTCCTTCCATTTAGAGTCTATACCCTTGGCTTCCTTTTCAGTTAAAAATTTCCAGTGTTTTCCTGCATGTTGGCACACTGATCAGGTATTGTCTTGCCAGATTCCTTATTTTAAAATTCCACAGTTATAACCAGCTGATAAATTTTAGTCCAATTAATAGTATCTTTCTCCTTCCCCATCTTTCCTCTTTGCTCCATCAAGCAATTTTTTTCTTACTTGTGTTTTTTTGCAAAATAAAGCGGTTTGGGTTGTTGCCATAGTTGCTTTGAACTTCTATTTCTCAGGCCTGAGCATTGCAAAACAGTTCTACAAATACCTCCTGCTATTGATTTATTTTTATGAAAATGTTCAGCCTGTGCCAAACACGAGAGGGACCTTAACTGGAACACAGGTTCAGAGGTTTTGGAGGCAGAAGTATCCATGGAAACAAACCTCTCTGCAGATGTTCAGATATCCCTCAGCCCTCCCAGCCAGGGGTGGGGTGTGCCATTGGCTGACCTGTCTGGGAAGGCTCTCACCTGAACAGCACAGCCTGAGCCCTGTTTAATGTCAGCTCTGAGCAAACCATTGGCAGGTCCCACCAGGGATACAGAAATCTGTGGTGATGGATCCGGTACAAGATTGTCCTTGTGGAGAAAAGACAGAACTTTTCCTGCAGGCTTTACTGTCTCACGTGGCATTGTTAGCTATTCCTTCTCATTTTGCTCTTTTTTTAAAGCAGCTGGGTTAAATCCTTTCCTTAACCTTCATCATTTCCACCCTTCTTGAGTTTGAGCTAATCCAAGCAAGGCCTGCAGCCAAACCTGGCTTGCCTGGGTCAACCAAGCACTTCCAGTTAGGAATGTCATAGATATGGGATTAGATAGACAAAACCATGAGAAGGAAGCAGTGTTCAGGTGCTCAGCATGTGTCTCATAATCCAGCCCTCAAGTAATTCTCCCTAAATTCCTAAAAGACATGTCTAAAAGACTATGATTTTTTTTTTCTTTTTACTTTTTGTTTCTTTCTTCAAAATTAATTTAACCTTGAGCTCAGGTAAAGGCTTGTCATGTGGATAAAAGTCGGCAGAGGGAAATGGGAGCTGACAGCAGAATTGCTGGCCTGGTGTCCCCCCACTTCATCCCATTCTGTTTCATTCCTCTGTTTTTGTAGCCAAAATAGCTGACTATTTGTGAAGTAAATTCTTGTTTTAAAAAACATTAACTAGGCAACGTGTAATTATAGATACAGGAGCTGCTACATTAAGGAGTGTCAGTGTAAATAATGGATCTTAAAGCTGCAGTGATTTTTTTATAAAGACATCAAATATCCTAAAGGCTTCTCAGATGAGTCGTGGGGGGTTTTCCCAATTCCCATCATGTCTGCATCCCTCTGTAGTTCAGTTTTGTGCGAAAGTGTTGTGATGCGCATTTGTTGTGCAGGACTTGGCATGAGCTGAGCGAAGGATTCCCCAGGGGAAGTCCCGGTGGCTGCTTTGGCACCTCCTCAGTGGTGTGAGGGTTGAATCCCAGCAGCCACCTCAGACTCTGTTCCTTCCCAGCCTTTTTGTGCTCTTCCAAACTATGACAAGAGGCTCTTGCCAGTTGCAGTTGTTCTGTAAATGGGACAGTGAAAATAAATGGGGTTTGTCTGACAACAGGTCAAAAAAGGCTTTTAAACTTTGTTCTTGCTGTTTAACTTACTGGCTTGATAATGGGGGAAATAAATTCTTCAGAGTGGGGTCCTGTGTTGTGTCTTAATCTGTGGCACTTGGATCATGTGCTGTGAAATAACTACGAAGAAATGAAGCTTCATTTATCATTTGCTGAGTAAATCATGGTGTCATATTGCAGAAAGAGATTTTTAAAATGTCAACTATGAGCAAGCAGGGAGTCCTACACCTCCCTAAAGCACTTAGCAGTGCAAAGGAGTGGGATTCCCTCTGGACATGAGCCAGTGGGGTGAGTGTGATCCATGGATTTATATTAGAGCTTGGAATGGGTTGGCATTGGCAGAACCCAATACATCAGGGAGGGAGCACTGATTGCAGAGCATTACAGAGGCCTGATAGATGTCATGAATAATTAGATGCCTCCCTCAAGGACCGGTTTAGTCAGCTGTAGAAATTGTTCCTAAGTAATTCACAGCACTGCTAGTTTGGTTGGTTTTCCCATAATCTGGTGGGATTGTAAATAATTTACATTATAAAGGACTGAGAAAGGAGGTCACTAGAGTCAGAATAATTATTAGTAATTATTATGGTAATTAATAATGGCAATTATAGGACCAACGGGTCCCATCCTTTCAATTAGCTGGCATGAGATGAGGATCTTTAGGCAGAAAAGAAGGAAGAACAAGTGCTCTTTGGTTTCCTGTGCTCATAACCAGCCCCTGAGCAGACAGGGAATTACAGCAGGAATTTAACTGGATTTTGGCTGCTGTCTCATTTTTCCAGTACCAGTTGTATAATCTGTTGCCATCATCAGCTGATGTAGCTGTGTCTGACCTGCCTTTGCTTGGTGTTTGCTGCTGCATTATCAGCCGGAGCAAAGCCCTGTGTGCCCAAAAGCTGTGTGTGCTGCTCTGATAGGGCAGTGTCCTGTGCCTGCAAGCTTCCCCACAGCAGGGGGAAATTGATTAAAGAGGGTTCTTCATGGGGAAAATCCACTCTGCTCCTTTGGAAAGCAAGCCCAAAGATGCATGTTAATTCCCTGAGCTCCACCTGAGGCCCAGGCAAAGGACAAGCCACATCGGATATCACTCACTGGGACCTGGCAGGGCAGTGCCTGAAGTGACCTGGGAATGGTATTTTATGGGCAATAACACTCAAAACCCTTAAAAAGGCCAACAAGAGGATGTTGAAGGCAGTAACCACTAAGGTGGACACATCTTCCCAAATCAGCCACTGCTTCAAAAGCACATCTACTCCCTCAGACAATTCCAACCCCATGAATTCATTTCATTGATCTCGACCTCTTACTTTTCTATTCACCCTGCCAAGAGCAAGCCTGTTCTTGGTGAATCCATGGGAACTGTGGTGGCCCACGTGCAGAGTGGGTTTTTTGGGAGAGCTGTTGTGTGTGGCAGGTAGGAGGATGCTGACTTGGGAATCATTTATCAGAGCACTAATCAACCATGCAGTGGTTTCCAACTGCAAGCTCAGCCTCTGTCATCCTGAAATATTGAAACCGGGGAGATTTAAATGCTCTGCAAATGTAGGCCCAGTCATGGGGAAAAATGAAAAGTACCAGCCCCTGATTAATGACATTGAAGTCATTGTGACAGTGTGGAGCTGAGTGTCTGATGCTCTGCCCTGGACTTGTGTTTTGGTTGTGCTGCCTGGGAGCTGTTGGCAATCTGCACTTGCTGATCCGAGCTTGAGGGACTTGGATGAGCACATTCCATTTCCTGCTGCTGCCATCAGCATCCCAATTGCAGAAGCAGTTAATGGAAGGAGACTGTTTGGTGGGTTGGGTTTTTTCCTGGTTTTTACCTTTATTTTCCCTTCTTTCTGCCCACCCAGCCCCCTCAGGAGGCTGTTCCATGGTCTGATTGCTGTAGTGGTGGTGAGGAGCATTCACTCCTGGGAAATCCTGCAGCTCCCACACTTCAGCTCATTTTCCCTCCTTGGGCCTTCCCTCAGTCACACCAGGAGTGGCAATTCTGTTCATTTTTACTTTGGCTAATCAAGCCAAGGTCTCTCAGTTCCCAGTTTTCTTCTGTTCCCCAGTTACCCTGGTTGTTGTTTTCAGACCTGTTTTACTTGCTGACTTTTTTACAGCTCTGGTAGCCTTTGTTCAGCATTTCAAATGAGGTCATTAGACCTTTGTACAGCAACTTGAAAGCTCAAAATAATTCTCCTAGATTCAATTCTTCCTTTTTGTTGCTGCAAGGCAGCTTAAAATCAGTCTCAGATCACCTTGGTGGTTGTTCAGTCAGTTTTCTATTCCACACATTTACATCAGGAAACTTTGCTACTTCCTGAGCCTGGGTTTGCACCTCATACTGCTGAGTTTTACCCCATCCTGCTTTCCCTCATCAGTCATAATCCTGGGTCTGCATGAAGAAAATCAGTAGCTGACAAATATTGGTAATAAAAGCACGTTGAGAGCTGCTCAGAAAAGAGCGCTCTTACATTAATTCAGGGCAACAAAAATAGATGAAGCAGATAAATCTGAGAGTAGATGTTAATGTTTTATTTTGAAAACTGTTTTCTATGATTATTTTATGCATATTTTCTATTCCAAAGTGGAAGAGAGGGGCAGAATGGGCAAAACCCGCAAGCTCCTGAACTCTATTAGCCATATATAAAAAGCCACCTTTCAAAATTGATTTAGGAATGATAACATTATTTTAAAACCTTTGTGATAACCCTGAATTTTGTAACTGCATTTAATCTGGTAATACTTTGAGATCAGTCTCACAGGCTTGGAGGCCTCTCATGTTGTGGCTTTGTCTTTGCTCCTTATCTTCCAGCTTTACCTGAGCTCCTCATGGAATCCCCTCTGGGGCAGAATTCATCCCACAAAAAGAGCCTGCAGATTGAAATCCAAAATTCCATAGTTCCTATTGCAACTCAGACAAGGTCCCCAGGGCAAAATCCCCAAACTCAGGTGCTGCTGAGAAGACATCAGACACTTTTATTGCAGAATATAAAACTGCAAGTTGTCATGTTTAACAAAGCCCACGTTTATTTTTATTTTTTTTCCCCAAATAATCTCAAAACTTCATTTCTTGTCAGAAAGGTTTGGGAGTGAGGGAAGTTATGTACAGAAGAAGTTTCTGGTATTTGCAGCTACTTAAGCAATATATAGATTAGGATATGTTTGTTGAGACTTGGATTCTTCCTGCACGTTGGCCAAATGAAATTAACATTGGAAGAAAGATTTCAGCCAAGCAAAGTGGGTGAATTTCATAGGAGGAGCTGAACTTTGCTGTTACCCCACAGCTGAGGTTCTGATTTATCTGTAAATCAGCTTTAGGTAAAATAACAGCAAACCGTATCCTCCTGTCTTGACTTCTGCGCAGTTCAGATGTTGCAGGAGATAATTTCCAGTTTAATTTCCAGATGTGCTATGAAGCCAATGGAGTGCAAAAGTCTTGAGCAAAGTCTTTTTGGATTATCTGATTTAATAACAGAAAATAAAATTTCCTTCTGGGTTCTGCATTGGTATAAATAGACGTAACTTTTGACTTGTGGAGGCTGTTCTGAGCAGCTGAGACTGTCTCTCCAATATGGGCTTTTTGTGAAGTTTTCTGCCACAGAAAATGTAGGTTCTTTTAAATGGAAAGGGTGGCTCTAATTAAAGGGGACATAGAAAGGCAAGGGGAGAATGTTTCCATTGTGCAGGGTAGGGGGAGGAAAAAACAACAAAATGGCAAAAGTCTTTCCCTTCCAAAATTTAATCTACTCAAATTAAAGATCAGTAATGTTATTTTGAATGGGAAAAGCCAAACAATCTTGTTGAAAAGTGTAAGCATTTAAAAATTGCCTTCAAGAGAGATCCTCGTGGATGGTGGCACTGCAAAGTGTTGTTACTGAGCTGGTCACAGATAACATGTGTGGATCATAGAGCCCAGTCTAATTTAAGATCTGCCACTATCATAAGCGGTTATTCATTTTGGAGGATTTTAGAGGAGGTTCTCAGTGAACATGGAGTGTGCTAAATGCAAGGGGACTTCCTGGGTGAGAAGTCTGCTTTCCCTGCAAAAGGGAAAGATCATTAATCATTAATCTTCCCCTGGGAAAGTCACCTTTGCATCCTTGAGTATTTATGAAGTCTTAAACAACAAATACCAAAAATAGGAGCCAGATCCTCAACTGACATTGGAAAACAGTTGTTTTTGGAAGTCAAAATTTTTTGATTCATTTTTTTATGGGCAGAGATGTTTCCTGACATGTGACAAGTCTGTTTTCAAGGGGTCTGTGTAAAGCATTTTGCCATAATGACAAATTAATGGCTTTGTGCCCTCATTAAGACTTAAAGCCTCATTCAGCTTCATTAATGCAGCACATTTGTTGTGCATCCCACCTGCATCATGCTCAAGCACATAAATGGCACCCTTGATGTTCTGTAATGCCTGTTCCCTGGCAGAGCAGGATGTGTGGCATTAACATGAAGAAACAAATTCTTTCTAATTATTCATTTTTTTACCATATTCAGGGCAATTGACATGCAGCAGGGTATGGTCTAGGTGACCAATTAATTTCAAATAAGTGTGTTCTGGTAATTACTCCCCATACAGCAGTGCAAATATTAGATTAAGTTTTAGGAGCGAATTTTATGGATGTTTGAGTAATTTAAGATTAAATAAATTGACTGAATTTCACCTGAAACTCTTGTTAAACCTCCAGACCATTTTCCCTTCCTTCTGCCCAAACACAGAACTGCACGAGTCAGCACGGCCTGAAATTCCCAGAGAGTCCCTTTTGCCACTGAACTGGATACAGACTAGGAGAGGGATGCTCAGAGACACCCCTGGGCCTCTCTGGAGTCAGCAGGTTGGGTTTGCTTGGATCATTTTCACATTGCACACACATCCAGCAAATACTCTGGAAATCAGTCAAGGCCATCGAGTTAATACCAGAGTCAAACAGCCTTTAAATTAATAGCGAGTTGCAACCAGTAATGAAATGTTTCAGCAGAGCTGCCTTGCTGATGGACCAAAATTCCATGTGAAGCCATGCTTGTTTTTCTAGACATCCCTCAGAACTTCTCATGGCTTCTTCCTCTCCAGATCCACCTTGGGCCATGCAAACTAATGAGCAGTGCTGTAAATTTCTGCTCATAGGTCAGCAGCTTGTAAATGTGAAAGTTGGTGCATCTCAATATAATAATATGGATAGAAAAGTAAAAGCAGCTGTGGTTGTGCGTTCCCAAAGCCTTTCACAATCCCCATCTACAGGGGATCAGCTCCATGGCTCAGGAAATCCATAACCATTTTCCAGCTGCTCAGATTAACACAAAGGAGGAGAGAATAGTTAATTACACCCTTGCAGAAGAACCAAGTTCCAGACAGGACAACTGCAGGAGAGACATCTGGAAACCCTATTTAAAAACCCTATTTAACAGTGCCTCTAATTCCTGTGGTTCAGCCACATTTCCATTCCTAAGAAACTCCTCTTTTGCTCTATATTCTCACAATTATTTTCATGGACATTGACTTTGCATTTGTGGGAACTTAATTTGTGGAGTTACAGGAAGAGTGGATGTTGCCACCCACATTCCAGCCCTTACATTAGGAACATTAGTTAATATTGTTCATATTATTAACATTAGTTAATAAGCACTGGTTGAGTTGAATTCAGGTTTTCATAGCAACAAATCCAACTGTCCAAAGGTGCTTAATCTCAATTACATAAATTCATCTCTACCTCATGAAGTGCACTTAGAGAGGCTCATACAAGCTGCTGATGCAATGAGCTTTTTTAATAGCACTAAAATTGGAAATTCAACATGTTTCCAAGTGCTGTTTAACAATTAATTTGCCAAATATCAAATCTGATTTAACTACTTTCAGTCAAAATAGAGACATAGGAAATTTCAGGTGTATGGGTTTAACTCAAGTGACATTAAACAGAGATGTCACAATAACTGGATGTCATAAAGGTGGTTGGTTTTAATTAGTTTGGCATTGAAGACCTGTCTGCTTTTGCCATGTGCACTAGAAACTGCTTAATTTTTGAAAAACAGCAGATTTACAGCCCTGGCAAAGGTCACTCAGTATAGGAATAAGTCTGTGCTACACCAGACTTGATACCAGGCTTTCAGAGCCTGAAAAATACCAGTGAGCAGTGTTCCTTTCAATCCGTTTTTCAGAAACTTAAACCTTTTTTAATATACAGTCTCCTGTCTCTCAAAAATACCAAAGGCCAGGCTGGGTGCCAGCATGTAACAAGCTGCTTTCTGAGGTACCAGCTCTCACCTTTATGTAGATTTGATGGGATTAAAAGCTGTGCTGCAAGAACTCTTTGATCAAAGAAGCAGCTGAAAACTCTACAGGCTGCATCTCTGAGTTGCTGTATCCAGTTCATCCGAGTCTGGCATCCTGCTCTGTCCCTGGCACCATTCTGCCATTCCTGCCTGCATCCAGCATGCTGATCTGAAGCCCAAAATCCAAGTTCCCCATCAGCCAGCCATTTGCCTGAAACCCTGAGGATACTTTGGTATTTAAAAGAGAGGTTTTTTTCTGAGACATATCACAAGTATTAAAAAAAGGGAAATTAAACAGCTACAGAGTGGATTCTTTTTCAAACTTTGCAAAGGTTTTTATTATACGTGAGGGTATGAGGAAAAGATCACTATAATGAATGTCATAAGCCTTTGATTTACCTGCTTGGTTTTAGTCTCTTACTATTGAATTACAGTAATAAAAGGCTGTTCAGGACAGCAAGCAGGAAATGAAGCAGCAACTGGTGATAAAAGAGACTTTTGGGGAAAATACATCAAGGGCCCTTCAGGAAACAGCAAGGTGTTCTTGCTTCAGAAATGTTTGTGGGCCTGCTTCTAGTGGGGCTGACAGCCTGGCTTAGTTTGGTTTCCTGGGTTATTCCCAAAGCTGTCCAAGGCTGGAGCTGGGGCTATGCTCTGTCCTGCCTGTCTGAGCCAGCAGCTCCCAGGTGGGTTTGACAGGAGAGCACTGAGAGCTGGTGTCACTTAGGCAGACCCTTGGTGGGGACTTTGTGGCCCTCATCTGTTTGCAGAGTACCTTTAGATGATGGCAGGAACTGGCATTTTGCAAAGTGCTGTTTGGAATCACCTGAAGGGAGTGTAACAAGCAAAGATGCAAAATGTAAATGTTCCCGGAAGAGCTGGAGGTTCACTTTGCCAGTGGCATGGGAATGAGTACATGAAAATTAATTGCATGAGAAACCTACAGATTTGGCAGAAGAGTTGTGACAGTTGCTGATGTTTTAGCTGCTTTCAGTTCATGCTGCATCTGAAGTGCAGCATGAATGGGCCCCTTTGAAAAATGTTGGATGTTAAGGTCCTCAGTGGATGGTTTTCAGGGGCTGCTTTATTAAATCCCATCTTTATCTGCAGTGGTCTGATTCAGGGACCTCCTTGTGGCACAAAGGTCTCAGCAGGATTTGGGCCCTATTTTGAGAAAACAATGTCATGTTGCTTACTTGCAGTCAGCCCCAAAACCTGGTGCTTTGCATCTGGATAGTGAACCACAAAGTGCCTCAGAGGTTGTCCTTGTAGGCAAGAGCCAGTTCTGCTCTTTGGGATGTACTTGTGCTAAAAATGTGATTTACCAGAGCCAAAAGAAAAAAAAATCAAAGGAACCAGGGTGGCCCCCACCAGCAAGGGATGTGTCTGATAAGGCTGAATGCACATGCCAGTGCTCTGTGTCCTGCAGTGACACAAGAGTTCTCTCCCAAAGGGAAATTGGGTTTATCCTGGCACTGCCAAAGTGAATCTGAAGGAGAAAGGATGGCACACAGGAGTGTTTCTTTGCTCAGTAACAAGTGAGGGGAAATGCCAGTCGTTTAACAGCAGTTTGGAAGTCTGTGAGCCTGACACTTGATCGATGGCCTGTGTGAGCACTGCCTGGGCTTCCCCTGCTCCTCAAAGCTGCTCTGACTTGGCTGTAGTGTTTGCTTAAATCAGAGCAAATGCTCAGAATTACAAGCTGGGTGTTTGCATGCAAAGTAAATGCTCTAAAGCTGATCAGAGGAGCTACAAAAGGGCAAGGAGCGTATTTCAAAGAGAATTGGAACGGTAAAATTTGAGTTAGTTGAAGCGTCTGACTAGCAGATGGTAAGGAATAAACTGAAGAACGTGAAACCATGTGGGTGTGTCAGGGGAGCGAGTTACCAGCAGGTGAAGCGTGGAACTCGTGTAGCATAAACCACAATCCAATCTCTGAAATAGTAACAGTCCTGACACTTTCCCAGGCGTGAGGGTGGCTCTGATCTGTGCCAGCCCATGGCCACAGGAGCCAGTAGAGCCTCAGCAGCTCCAGAAAGGTGGCTGCAGGAAATAATCAGGACTTGCTCTGTTGATACTCCTGGTATGTTCCTTTTGAGAGACGGGAAAATGGTCTGGAAGGTGCAAAGTCACACTGGCTGTCACTTTTTCAAGCAGCCAGCAAGTTAGAACTGCTGCTGTGATCCTCCCAGGAGGCTTGCAGCATCCTTCTCCAGAGTGGAGCTGTCCTTTCCAGGAGGTCTGGATGGGAGCAGGGAGGGGCACTGGGTTTTTGGATGGCAGGAGAACATGCTCCTTGTGTTCTTCAGTTCCACATGGCTCAGTGGTTTGGTGTCTTGCTCAATAGCTCAGCTGGCCTGTTTTGACTTGACTCCTTGGATCTGGGACAGTTTACTGGATTTAAATGGGAAGAATTCATTCTTTTGGTTCTTGGAGATATTCTGTCTTTTGGACTTAAAACAGCAGTAGTAGTGAAAACTTCCTGGCAAGTATAGATATTTTTAAATTTGGTAAATTTATTTTCCCTATATTCTCACCTCTTGTTTGTCCCAAAGAAGGTGGAACACGGGGAAACTTGCTGCTTTTAGGTCTTTTTTCTTTAATTGACCTCAGAGGTATGAAAAAGGAGAGTGGCTGTAATGTTTAGTTTGTTAAGAGGGCAGACATTAGCCTTAGGAACGGTGCTTTTAGTTATTAGTCCCAAACTTTACTTTCAAGGCTGTCCAGCATTGAAGGAAAATCACCCATGGAACTGTGCTTGCACAGAGAGGAGGTTGCATAGCTGGGCTGAGATGACAAAGCTGTTGTTGAAATTAAACCTGCTTGTCTGTGGGGAGCTTTAATTCCCAGTAAAAACCACAAAGGATAAATCTGTAACTCAGGGTTGTATCAATGGACTTGTGTAAGTAACAAATCATTCCAGTTTTCAAAAGCTTTTGCAGAGCAAGGGATACACTTGTGGCGAATTCACCATGGCCTTGGCAAGTGCAGTCCTGTGGTCTATTGCAGTCACACAACATTCAAAGCTTTCTTCTTCATAGTCTTCAGCTCTTCACACCCTCCTGCTGGGACAGGCTGAGCCTCCCCAGCCCACACGTGTATTTGGCAGCCATTGGGGTGCAAGGAGGGGATTCAAATGTCACTTCTGGGAGCGTATATGGGAGGTTTCAGGGTGTTTCTGGTTTTCCTCCCAGTCAAAAACTTTTTAAACGTAAAAACTTCTGCGAAAATAAATGTCCTGTGTGCTGGTATAAAGAAGTGCTCCTGAGACTGTGTAAGGCAAGCACTAGAAGGGAGGGGATAAATAACAACAGCTGGAAAATTGTAATAGGGGAAAAAAGTAAGAGGGATTAAGGCCAATTCTAGGGAAAAAACTTTACTCTTGTGCTTTATAGTACACCTCTCATAAGATATATCCTTAGTTGCACTGGTTTTCATGAGGCATAATCACATACTTAAAGCTTTTAGAGAGTTCATTCTTTGAAGTACTTTTCTATATCAGGGTTTTAAAAAAACCCACAAAACCACTCATATTGCTGGATTGCTTCTTTCCATCCAGTGTTGCAGCATATTCCTGTCCCGTCCATCCTCAGGCTTTTCACTTGTGTCTGTAACGTTTTGTAAGGATTTCACTGAAGCCAATTAAATTAATCTGAGTTTGCAGAGCAAGAACTGCTACATCTCAGTTTTAAGGGTCCTCTCTTTTCCAAACACAGGCCTGCCTATAAAGGGGTGGGGGTGTTTTTTGGGAGGAGGGTGTAGGACCAGGTGACTGCTGCTGTTTCTTCATCAGTGAATGGCCTTTCCACCAGAGCAGTCATCAGAAGGACACCCAAAGCAGCTTTTCCCACTGGCAGCTAAAAAGGGTGTTAGATGTGGGACTGGGACTAGAGATACGGGCTTTGTGGTTAACATAGAGGAGTTGAGTGGGTTCAGTACCCCTGGCACAGGATGGGAGCCACCTCCCCACTTGAGGGAGGTGCAGGATGACTGCAGGGGGGTGATGGTAAGGAGTGCACTGATGTGCTGTAGGTGATCCACAGGAGAGCTAAAAATACCTTCTTCCCCACCAATGTGGAACAGACATCTTGTTAATAAGGCATCTTTTAAGCTTGGTGTGCAAATTGGCTTAATAATATATAATCATGATTTACTTAGAGATAAATTAGCATTTGACTTTGGATTTTGGATAAGTCACCTGCATTCCTGGAGTGTTATCATGGAGCTCATGCTTGGCACTTCGTGGTTTTTAGGTCAACAATGTGACAGCTTTTTTCTTCCTATTTCATAACATTTAACCTAAATCATGACATTAAGCAACATTATGTGAATCTGATGAGAATGTGCATGTTATTAAAAGTACATGTGATGTGTTCCTTTTTCATTCATGTCCAGTTGGTCAGTTGTTGCCAAGTTTCTGGGTTTGTGTCCACAGGGTCTGTATTATTGATCACATAATAAAATACTTTTTGTAAATAATCAGAAGTCCCTACATCGCTCAAGTTAAAATGTGTTTGTGACACAAGGAGCTGACCGTAGCACATTGGTACATGACAAACTGGGGTGTGTGGAAATCTAACAGTGTGAAATGTGTGCTTTTCTTTTATTTCCCTTTTTTTGTTGTTTTGGTTTTTTGGTGGGGTTTTTTTTGTTTGTTTGTTTTGTTTTGGGGTTTTTTGTTTTGGTTTTTTTTTAAGAAAAAAATAAATTCCTTTTGAAAAGCAGAAATAAATCTTCACTGCTTGTTTCCACTGTGACCCATATTAATTTATTTCTCTGTTTGCTGTGGTTATTATGTCTACTAAAATGTTTGGTAATCAAGGAGTCTCAAAACACAAGGCCTGGCAATGTGACTCCAGTGTCAGGACGCTCACAAGAAGGGAGCACAGAGAGGAGGTGAGAGCTGCACTGTGGCCATTTAATAACCAAAATCAAGTGCTTGAGCAGGAAAAGCACATTCTGGGTATTTTTTCTGCTTTATTGCTTGCATGCTGCTGCTGCTCCAGTTCCACAAAGCTCCTGGGAGCCTCTATAGTTTATAGTACATGACTCACTAGTCTTTTGACACTGAGCTGTTTGACACAGATTTTTATTTGTGCTTCCATGGAGAAATGTATGTACAGATAAAGGTTACAGAGGGAGGTGAGTGGCCTTCAAATTGTGTTAACTTTAAAAAGTCTGTTCTCCCCTAAAATGTTAAATAGGATGGCAGTGATGTCCTTTCCAGAAGGCTCAGAGCGTGCCTCTGTGGTTTGTGTACATACAGCCAGAGTGGAGGTAAAAAAATACCTTTTACAGGCTATTTAGTTCTCACGTAATCAAAATGGCAGTGGAACAACCCATATTTGAAAGTGCCTTTTTTATAGTGCCTTATTGTAAACCAGACCTGCTTCTCTTCAGCTTGGTTTAGCAAGCAGGTAGGAATATTAAGCAAGGGAATGTAACCATAAAGCAGTGCTCTTCCCTTTTTCCTTCCCTTTCCCAATCATTATTGTGGTGCCAGCAATCTCAGCTCCTTTGGCCGTTGCCTTTTAGGAAGGGTTTGGTATCTATTATTGGTCAGTCTGCAGCAACACTTAATGGGAAGTGCCCTAAATATATTGGCAAATAAACACCTGGAGCTCAGCAGGAAACTCCCCCAGGCTTTACTTAAACATTTTGTAGATTCAAAAATGGAAAGGCAGGAGAGAAAATGCTGAGGATAACAAGGGGATCTGTGCCAGGTAGGTTCTCCTGGGAGCTGCTTCGAGGCAGGGAATGATTTTATCTCCCCACTGCCCTCAGGAGCCACCAGCATTTCTGCTCCTCATTCCAGTAGAGCAGCACAAAGGAGCCAGAGCTGGGCTGTGTGAGGGTCAGACCATGGCCATCCCTGTCCTTTAAAGAAATTTATTCAACTGTGCATGATTAGTTTTTTCTTCCAGTGCATCACTTAGAGCCGCTGAGAGCATTTTGCCCAGAAACACAATAGCTACTTTCTTAGCTGCAAAATCAGTGGGTATTTAAACTTCCTGAAGCCTCAGTAACCCCAGAGCAGTCACTCCGCTGTGAACTCTTTGCTCTGCCTCTTTCTAATGCCCTGCACTTTGTATTCTTGTTGGAATTCTTTCTCAGTAGTTTATCTCAAAGAAATGGCAAGGAAGACTCTGCTATTCCAGCTCTAGAAGAGCTCTCCTGATAGACAGCTAAAAGTCTCTCTAGTTACCTTCGGGTGTTTCAGAATTTAAAAATTGCTGTGGGAAAGCATAAATTGTTTGGGGCAGAGTTGGTTGAAATTCTGTCAAAATGAGCTCATTTTAATGAGTGTGGAAGGAGGCTGCATAGAGGAGTCAGTCATGCCAACCTGCTAATAACCTCAAATGATTATAAATAGCCTTGTGATAACTTGGAGTGATAGCTTCTCATTTTTGAGTGGTTATTCTGTGTCTGGCAACAAAGATCCTGCATTTTGAAGTTTAAAGCTCTCATTCTGTACTCATCTGTTTTGGTGGGGAGATGGGATAGAGAAGAAGCGGAAGAAGAGGTTACTGTTGGTCCCCACTCTGCCCTTGGTGCTGATGTCAAGGTGTCAATAAAATAGTCATAGTTTGGAACATGTACAGGTATGGATATTCTGGGATTTTCTGCTGGGGCTTCCAGGCTTCTATTCCAGATCCTTGCATTTTGTGCACTTCAGGGTTTGGTCAGGCAAATCTTCCTGAGAGGAGAATAAAAGGAACTATAACCTACGTGGGACCTTTCAGTTGATTAAAATTTTCATCCTCTGAGAAGAACCCTTTTTAGAGGTTGGGAAAGCAAGGTGGTAAAATGTGCCTAATTACAGTTGGCTCCAGTGGACCAACTTCAGTTCTAGTCTGGAAAAGTTGAAAAGGAGTCTATGGTTATTTTAAAATTAATTATCACTCTTCTGAAGTCCTGCTGGGGGGAAAAAAAAAAAGAACAGCTAGGCAAAAACAGGCAGTGAAATGACTCACAGATGAGGCAAAATCTACCATATGTCAGCTACACCTTAGAGCCAGTGGGGTGCTGCCTTTGTTTGTGTCAATGGGGTATTTTTGCTGAGGTATTCCAGGACACCTTGTGCTTCCCACAGCAAAGCCCCAGCATTTGGTGGGTCTGACACAACAGGAACAACATTGGGCTGCCTCTTTTGGTTTGGGATTCATTTTTATTTTACAGTTAGATGGTGAGACCCTTGCAGCATTTGCAATTATAATGTAAATATTTGGATTTTTATTTGTCATAATTGATCACTTGGATCAGTGGATCTCCTGAGCAAGGCATTGGCTCAGCTCTCCTCCAGTATTTCCTCCTGATGTGTGGGTGCTGAATGTGTGGGCACTTGCTCCCTGGTGGCATCAACGCTGTGGCTGCTGAGGGCTTTGGTGAGCTCCAAGTCATTTACACCGCCTAGAAAACATGGACCAAAGCTTGCTGCGAGGCCCCTGAACAATTCTCTTCCAGCAGACCCAGGGCAGGTGGGAATTCCCCTTGGGACATCCCTGGAAAGGGGAAAGCTTGCAGTCAGGCTTGGCACAGCCTGTTGTAAGTGTGGCTGGGGGGTGTGTGATGGCTTGAGGTGACACTGTCCCTCACCATGGCACTCCTGGCCAAGGACAAATCCCATGAACCAGCAGGGACAGAGAGCTGATTCAAGTCCTTGCCTTGGAGAGAGGAAAGGAATTCTGCCTCCTCTCCTTAGGAGGAGGGAGATTTGTCATTTTAAAGCTCTTGTTTCTGGTCACTGTCTATCCACAGCCTCCCAAGCATTCCACAGGCTGTTAAATTGGGTGTGGCATCCGGGAGTGCTTTGTCCAAGGAACTGGGTACTAAAGAGGTACGGAGAGTCTGCAGCGGAGCCTCAGGGCAGGAAAGCAACTGCTCCAGTAGTGATGGGCATTCTCTTCTTTGGGCTCCCTTATCTTCTTTGCCCTCACGGATGACAAACAGAGAAAGCAAACTGTTCCCTCCTAATGAAACTGTGTGACTTGTAGGAGCAGCAAAACCCCTTCAGTGTTGCTATGGAGCACTAATGAAATACCTGTTAGTGGACTTGGCTATTTATGGACCTTATGTTGGAGCTGCAGTGGGGGTTTACCTGTTGATCCATGTTACAGGAAGCTGCACCACGGACAAGGAGCTAAAATTGTATTTTACAGTCTGGATCAGCAAATCTTTTTAAGTTCATTGATTAAAGCTCGGCACAAGGTTATTTTTGGATGGCAGTTCCGACCTCTCCCTGGCTTTGCAGAGAGAGCTTAAAGAAACCCAGGGCTTCTGTGTGGCCCAGCACTTGGGCTGGGACCGAATGGCAGAGGAGGGTGGAGGCCAGGGAGCAGCCTGGGGGGGGCAGCACGGCTGTGGCAAGCAGCGGCAGCTCCCTGGGGAGCCCAGACGGATGCAGCTCCGTGCTTCCAGCTGGAACAGAGGCTCCCGGCACCTCTCCGGCAGGGCTGCAGGGGGCTCCCTGGACAAAAACCTTGGGATTCAATAAGTGAGGCTCTGTTAGACTTCCTGGGCAGTGGGCTTGCTGTGGTAAAAGAGGAATTGCAGAGCTCTTGGACAAAGGCAGAAAGAATCCTTCTGAAATCTGCAGGTGTAAGAACTGCCAGAACAGTTTTAGATGCATTGTACTGAATTCAGCAAAAGTTGAGAGTAAAGTTTCAAGGAGTTAAGGGAGAGAAAACATATAAAATAGGTCTCTGACATTGACTCCGCGTATGTGCTGGAGGGGCAAACAAGGAGAGGAACAAAAAAAGTGGGTGAAAGCATTTTATGGAGACTGGAAATTCCTTTGTGGAGTCAGGCTGCTCTCTTGTCCTCTTGCTTTGAGGAGGGACTGGATATTTGTCTTCTGGGCCCAGCTGAGAGAAGATATTCCATGTGATTTAGGAGATCAAAACAATTAATTCACCTAGAGAAAGAAGAATCACAAGATACACCCCGTGATTAAACTAATCTGGTGCTATTCTGTTCTGCTGTTAGACATTCCACAATCAGAAAAACAAGAGAGCATCTTCAGATGGGTTTGTTGCTGTGTAAGAAATGTGGGGTGATTTCTTTTTCACCAGTCAGTCAATGTACTGGATGTACAACCAATGTATTTTCAATGTATTTAAACTGAAACTACACACTAAGGCTTTAAGTCAGTATTATGAAAAAAAATCAACACCAAAAAAAACTCCAAAACATATCCACCCACCAAAAATACCCAAACAAACAAACCAAAAAATCGACCACACACAAAAAAAAAAATCAACCAACTGAACTAAAAAAAAAAAACCAAAAAACCCAACAAACCAAAAACCCCAGAAGGAATGGTAAATGTACTCTTACTGATGTCCTTAGAGACTTCTCACCTCTAAATGTTACAGGATGGTGGCGGCGCAGCCAGGTTTTTGTCATGAACTTTTTCTAAGAATGATTATCTGTCCTCATTCCTTGCTTGGTAAGAGTCCTCTTCCCTCCAGATCAGTCCAGGAACACCAGGCACAGCTCCCTAGGATCAGTCAGGGAACTTCAACTGTATTCGTTTCAGGTTCATTATTTTCCCGGGAGGGGGGGGGAAAGGTGACGACATTTAGTAAGATCAGTTACCCTTGGAGGTAATTTAAGCTCTTCTCTCTGTAGTTAATGAGCAAAGTAGACAGGAACCTAAAGATGAAGGTGGTTATGCCAGTGCTGTCAAAAGCTGCATGAAAGTGACTGAAAGTCTAAGACTAGAATAATGATTGTATATAATTAACAGAAAGTTCTCAACAATTGGCATTAACGTTCCCAGGAAGGTGATGCAGATATTTGGTTCTTTGACTTTAGTCAGGCTTTACATGCTTAAAGCAGAATCACAGCTGATGAAACAGCACAATTTCAAATCACTGATTCCTGCCTAACGAGCTTCCTTAGCATCACTCAGGGAACTCATTCCCAGCCTTTGTGGAACACAGTACTTGTGATTAATGGGGATGAGAGAATTCACCACGTGAGGCTTTAGAGTTTGAAAGAAATGCAAAGCTTCCATCCCAAACTGCCATTTATACACTGCTACATGCAGTATCCCAAATCCTGAGAGCAGTTTTTCCCATTCGGTAGAACAAGTAGCTACCATCCAACCTTTACCTGCTGGAGAAGATTCCTGGCATTTGCTGTGCTAATCCTGGCATATTCTGTATGTGGTATCACTGATTTCTGTGTTGGGAACTGTGGAGCTTGTTCATGGCAGGGATCATCCCAAGGATGTTTGTGTTTTGCCGTGTCCTCGTGGATTTGGGATACTCGGGAGTGTCTTTGCTGTGGCCGCTGGTTTTGCGGGATGCTTTTATTGCCGTGGATTGGCTGCTAAGTCTGTGTTTACTCAGCACCCCTGCTTTACTTTAACAGTTCTGCCAGTGCAAAGCAGCCCACAGAGACTGATTCCCGAGCTGAACGATCCTGCACTGATAAAACATCGCTGATAAACCCCAGGATGAGCCGCTGGAACCGGCCACTGACAGGCTGCCTCCCAGAAGATGGAGCTATTTCCCTGAAACTGCTGATGGAGACCTTGTAAGTTCAGTATCACATGAAATCGGGGAGTTCTTACAGATGTCGGGGAATTATTCTTCACAGGTGAAAGAAAGAAGAAAGAAATGAGTGTGCTGACCATAGCTATTTTATTATAAAAGAAAGGTTTTATTTGTCTTTTACCTTAGTAATTTATACTTCTTAACAATAATAGTACATGAAAGTAAGTTCAGTTATTAGAGTCTAGATGCCAACCTTTTTTTCCCCTTTGAAGCTACACAAGATTCTTGGCAGATTTGGTATATAAAGCATTGCAATTTTCTTGAGTTTATCACTTGATTAGAGAGGGGGTGATTTGTCTTACTGACAGCAGTCACTCCCTTTAGCTGGAAGCAAATCCATTTAGTTCTCTCTGGGATGGAGAGGGGTGTTAGTTTCTGGTGTGCTTTGGTTTCTACCTGTGAATGATAAGGCTGGGAGGGATTTTAAATTTCCACACTGAAAATCAGGTGAAAAAGTAATGAGCATGGAAGATTGAAAGCAAAAGATGGATGTTGGTTCTTGCTCGGGGAAGGATGGGTTGTGGGAACCCACAGTCCCCTTGAGTTGGGGCTGAGCAGCAGAGCCTTCCTGGGATGAGATGAAGGAAATTTTAAGTACATGGGGATTTGAAGAAATTTATAATGTGCTTGTGTGTATTTAGTGTCTGATCATCTTCCCTTGAAAGCAGTGTTAACCCTCTCCTTCCTTCCCTTCCCTGCTCACCCCAAATCTGGGATAGAGCTCTGGGTCTCTGTCAGGCCTGGCCACACTGAGGAGCCCCTCTGGGAACTGGCCAAAAGTGCTGTTAATGACACCCAACAACTGTCAGCGTCTCAGCCTCGCTGTGCTGGCTGCTCTGAACATTTTACTTTTCATTTTATTGCTGCAGATCAGATACTGGTTTTTACAGCTCGCATGTGTGCTATCTAAGCTGCAAAAAAGATTAAGAAGGGAAGTTTTATAAGCATTGACGTGGTTGTCATGACTACCTAAGCCACTTTGCTGGTGCCATACAAGTCTTTCACTTTATCTGTCTAGCTTTTATACAAAAAAAGCCCCACATTTACTTCTGTATGAGAGCCTGAAGAAACAGGGCTCAAGAAACATCTGTAAGCATCAGTATGTGTGGGGGGTGTGACATGCAGGTGAAGCTGAGGCTCATCCCCCCAGTCCAATCACTAATGTCTGTATTAAATGCCTTGGACAGGGAGAGCCAGGTCCAAGGTATCTCTGCTTTGGTCTGAACTGACAAGGTTGGAGTGCTGGCAGTCAGGGCTCCAAATGACCAGGGGAAGCAGGCTGCTGTCACTTTCTGGGAGGTGCAGGTGTCCTCCCTGGAGCCGTCAGCATTAGAAAGTTGGAATTTATAGGTAACATAGTCTTAAACAGCTTCACCATCTCTTTTTTGAAGTCTGTAAGTCTCTTCCATGGGTCTGTAAGGCTGGAACAGCTGGGATGTGTGAATGCTCTCTTGGAAAAGTACAGTTGAGCCTCCAAAGCCTTTTTTGGTGGTTTGGGGGTCTTCTTTTTCCTTTTTCTGAAAAGGAAGGTTTGCTCAGTGACAGAGTTGGGGACCATGTGGAAGAGAACAGCCAGAAACAGGAACAGTCTGTGTGTAAATGTTAGCATATTCCTGGTGCTTTATTTCAGGCCAGCAGTGGGTAAGCACAAGGAGAACAAGGAAAAGCACTAAGTGTGTTTGGAAAAAGAAAAGATGTACCAAGCTCTGGGCGCAGGGTCTCCAAAACATCAAGGGGCAGTTTGAGATAAAGTTTAGTTGCCAGGAGACTGTAACCATGAAACAGAAATGCTGATTAGCTGAGATACTTGGCGATGATGAAAAAAGACATCTTGGTGTCTGTGTTATGTCAAAAGCATGAAACAACACAGTTATCTTGGAAAAGCTAAACACAACAATGCAGATCCTAACAGCAGTAAATTCAACCCAAGTGCAAGTGGTCACAGGCTGATGTAAAGTTTAAGAATGTAGCTGGAGGTAGTCATTAAATGACCCAGGAGTTAAATTACTGGAGGAAGAGGAAGATGAAGAGGTTAAATGTATGTGGCTGTGTCGTTGAGCACTGAATCAGCTCAAACCTGTTGGAGAATGGGTAGCTGAGGCCAGAGGAGTCTCTGTAACCTGTGTGTGCACAGCTTTGTGCTTTCCTGAGGAGCCAGGAACTTCTGAACATGATCATTACAGCATAAAAAAGCATTTTAAGTTCTAGGTAGGCATCAAAGAGAAAAGCTGAGGAAGAAATCAAATGAAAGGGATAGAATTTCAGAAGACACAGGTCTGGTCATCAGTTCTTTTAATGGGAATAGGAAAATAATAACTTGCAAAAAAAGAAGCCCTCTGTTAAAAATCTCCTCTTTTATGTTCCCCTGGAAAGGCTGTCATGGTCAGAGGAAGAGAAAATTGTCCACCATGCTGAGGCAGGTTTGCATTCCTCTCTGTCATTTGGTTCCTGGCAAAGCTGGCAAATATCTGTAAGAGAAAACATCTGCAAAATACTCCCATAGCTAGTGGGGATATGAAGGAAGTTTCAAGTAAAACCATTTCAATATGTTCATTTACTTTTTTGATGTGGGGAGAATCTGGAGTTGTGAAAGTGTTTGCAACTCCTGAAAAAATTGTGGATTATTCAGTCATGTTATTAGAATAAAATCAGTGATTTATACTAAGCATTCCTAACAATTGCAAAATGTAATTTAATTATTTTGCCAGTGGGGAAATGGTGAAGAAATGAGTTGTGCTTCCTTAACTTAATTTTTGTTTCTTAGCACGAGGTTTGTAATTACTTTAAATAAGCAAGTTATTTGTTTCCATTAGCAATAATTGACGAGTAAATGTGATAGTGACATATTTTCTCCTGGAAAACTCTACTAGCAAGTCCCTGTAGTCAGTAGCTCTGACCAAAATTACCGTGCCAGGTGGGTCTCCAGTGTGTCATCCTAGAGACTCAGCTATCCTTAGCACAGAGCATCCATTAGGAACTGGAAGCTGCAGGTCCCTGTCAGTGCACCCTCCCTGCAGGAACACCCCTTCAGTCCTCAGTGAGAACAGGCAACACCAGCGAGGTAACAAGGTTTTATTGCTATTTCTCAGCTAATCTGTTCTATTGTGACTTTGGCTGCTCTGCCAGAAACATAAAATAGGCCTGGATCTCACCTGTGGGATAGGTGGAATTTGGAGTGTGCTACTCCAAGGGCTTTCCTTCTGGGACACTGCTGCTGGTTTGTTACTCCCATCGTGGGGGGGTTGACTCTCTGTGGCTGTGAGCAGAGTTCTGCCAATTCCCAGCTCCTGGCTCCCTGTGCCTCTCCAAATGCTGTTCCCCAGGGATGCAGTGATGGCTGGGATTAGCAGCTGCTGCTGGTCTGTTGATTGATACCGGGTTAAAGACAACCTGTCAGGCTTGGCTTCCTTGAAAAATGTGTGTCAGAGGCTGGATACTTCCAGGAACTGTGTGTCACCGAGTGTTTGCTCCTGTAAACAACTGCTGGTAGCTGCCCTCTGTAAATGCTGAATAAAACTGCCATTTCCCCTGCCGTGTGAAACCACAGCGTGTCCTCAGAGCCCCACAGGAGTCACTGGAGTGCCTTTATCCAGCCTGTGGCAGGAAATCCAACCTGTGGCACAGTTAGTGGGGAATGCCCAATCCCCTGCAGGTCACAGGTGGTTCTGGAGCTCCTCAAAGCTGAAAGTCATCAAGCATTTTTAAAAACCAAAAGTTCATAAAAATTAAGGCGTTTTTCCTAGGCAGAGGGCAGAGAACATGCTTGGTGTAGCTCGTCCCCAAGTAGCTCAAGAGTGAGAAATCACAGAAAAAAAATAAAGCACACTGGGGAGACACGCAGAAATCCTCAGGGAATCATAGCTGCCTGTTGTCTCTCTTCTCAATTCAATTGTTTCCTGCCACGAGGAGATGTAGGAAAATAAACAGAATTATCACCCAGGAAAGGACAATGCCGACTGATGAGTGCATTGTGTGGCAGCAATTTCTTCATTGCTCTGGGAGATGACAAAAACCGTTCTTAATGAGGGCTTTCATTGCTTGCAAACTCAGCCATTGCTGATCAGCCCCTCACGGATTAGGGATGTTCAGGAGCAGGCAACTATCTGCAACAAAGGAGTACATTTTCTCAGGATAAAAAAGCAAGCTGAGGATTACAAGGACCCAACAGTCTTTATCTGCAGAAAATCCTTGTTTCAGGTTTCTTACCTCTTCTTAAAGGATTGGAATAAATAATATTGATTTCCTTTAAAACTTAATGTGTTCACTGTTAAAGTATTCACACAGCTTAGAAAAGAGAAGGGATTATTTTGCTTTTAAGCCTTCCTTCAATGTGAAAAGAGATCTACTCTGCCAAATCTGTGCACAAATTATAAAATTTCAGACAGGTATTATTTATATTTATATTTGAGTTGTTCTACAGTGATTACTTCTCAGCCACTAACTGGAGGTGAAAATATACTTGGAAACTTTCTAGTTCCTATCTCTTTGTGTCAATGCAGATATGTAAATGCAGGGGAAGGCTCTTACGTTGGGGTCAGTGGAGCTGTTTCCTTGAGCTCTTTTTCCTGCCTCACCTGCCCTTTGAGCTCTTTCTTGAGTCCAGAGGAAATACCTGAGTGAAGGTTTGTTGTGCAGAGACTCTGTATTATTTTGTGGTTTCCTAGTGCTGAACTCCCAACCAGTCCATAACATCTGGCTGCATTTATCCACTTGGCACAGAAACTCTCTTTTAAGTGCTCAGTTTCTGCAGAGTCATGGAAGATATTCTCAGGAGCTGACCCACAGCAGAATTTATCCTGGGAGAGCAGAGCAGCCATGGATCACCTGCGGGGGGATAATTGCTGCCAGTCCCTGCTTTACGGGCAGAGGGAATCGAAGCCCTTCCCAGGGGCTTTGCCTGGCTCGGAGTTGTCTCTCGTTGTCAGTGCTGCCCCCAGGCTGGAACAGCATGCACCACCTGGGGGAAACAGCCAGCCCTGGCAGGCAGCATCAGCCGTGTCTGTTCTGCAAGTGAGGGGCTGGGCTCTCAAACAGAGATAAGCAGGATCCATGTTAATACCTCACTGCTCCTGGCACTGGGGTTTGCAAAAATTCCCCTTCGCTGGAACACTGCTGCCACATCCAGAGTTCAGCTGTGGCTTGTAAGCTGCTGAAATATTAAATGGTTATTGATTTCTTACCCTGGGAACCTTGATTGTTTAAGCCATCTGAAACCTCTGTAGGTCTTTAACAAAACTGGAAGTGATGGGCTTGAAGGGAGAATATGGTAGAACAGCTGGAGAGGGGGAATGGCCATTACTGCAGCCAGGGTGTTGCTGAATGCCAGGCAAAGTAGCCTGAAAATCCTGGATTGCCTTGGTGGTCTCCTGTTGATTTGGGGCCAGTGCAGGGCTCAGTGGCTGCAGCAGCACAGGGTTTGCTGGTAGAGGATATCTGCACTTAAGGAATTTGCTCTGCAGTTAAACTGGGGTGGATTTTGGATGGATTTAGAAATAAGGTTGTTCCTAATGCTGAGGCTGAGGGACGTTCCCTTCTACTGTGGTTCAGGTTGTCTCTCTCAGTGGCTTACATCCACTACAAAGAGTTTCCAGGAAAGGTTATTCAGCATTAAGTGTTCAGCCCTTGGAGACCTTCAGGGAAGAAGCCAAGGAACTGAAGTGCATATTTTTGCAGAGTATTTTTCCATCCAGCGCCGGCCCTTTGATCTCAAGTGTGTAACCTGTAACATGCCTATTCCATAGCAGCATAGCCAAGCCCTCAGTTTAAGTTCCAGTGTTGAATAGTGGATTTAAACTTATTCAGAGTTTGGAAAGGCTCTGGTTTTAATGAAATTCTCTTCACTATCTGTTTCAGATTACAAAATCTATGCTACATACTTTTCTCACCTGACTTTAGCAGTGTCTGGGTTTGCTATCATTCTCCAGGCTGTATTTTTCCTTTCTTTTAAAACTGTCAGACATTTTAAAATGAGCAAGCTCCTGATTAATAACTAATTGGCTTTAGCAAACAGCTCTTGCTGGGTGGTTACCTTGAGCCAATTCCTATTACTATTCCAACACACGCAGGAAGTGTTCTCCCTCGTTGGAGGCTGATGTTACATCTCTTTAGCCACTTATAAAATAAAGCTAAGTGAATTAGTATTGATTCCCTTACTTGTAATAACAGGAATGCAACCTAATCGCCTCTCCAAATCACCCAGGCATTCCTGACTGAGGCTGGAATGGAAAAAATGTATGGAGAGGACAGGAGTTTTGTGTTGCTGAGGGCAACTCTGTGACAGGCACTTCCCCAGGCAGGGCTTGCTCCCCACCTGGGCAGTGAGAAACATTTTGAATATTCCAGTTGCTAGGTACAAGAAGTAGTTTTTCTTTCCATGGTGTCTTGAATTATGTTTAGGTTTTATATTGACAGCAAAGATAAATTAGTATTTTACAGGCTTCACTCAAAAGTTCAATCTCTCGCAGCATTTCTCCTGTTTTGTTAAACTCACACTCCCACTCTCTGGGAGACTGTTTCTTCTTTATCCATTTCTCTGAGCAGGTCAGGACCTGTATTACTCTTATTACAGGCTCTCAATGCAGGTACAGTGGAGAGAAAGGCAGATCTGAAATTATTGGGATTTTCTGAGCAGCTTCTTTCCTTTCCTGTCTGAATAGTTCTTCCCTCCCTCGATCCTAAGTAGGCTAAACCCTCCTCTCTTCCTGCAAATCCTGGAACACCAGAGCAGAACACTGTGTTACACTGGAAAATTTGCAGAAGTTCTACTGTGCATACTGAAAATCCTCTTGCAAGGCTCAAAATACCTGTGCTGCTGCCAGAAATGCTGCTGCTCTTCAAAAAATAAAATAATAACAATTTGATAAGAGACCATACCAGAATAGAATTTGTCATTAAGAAATGCTGACGAGCTTTTCTGATCTATTTTGTGCACAATATTTGACTGGCTACAGGAAGCTATTCTTAGGTAATACTTCTCCTGGTAAAGGTCACACAAATACCCCAAAAATGCCATGCACAGCTTTTGGGATCTGGGACCTAATCAAGCCCAGCAAGGAAAGGAACTACTTAAAATGTAGATTAAATCAAGTTTTGAAGTGTTTAGCCTGAAGTACTGCGGTTTACACACAGAGCTGAGTTTGGAGAGTGTCACAGTATGCCCTGCCGTGGTACCAGGCTGAGCCTGTCATACTCTCCACCAATGAATTCATGCCATGTCATTGATGTTGGCACTGCCCAGACTATAACCTAAGCCAATTAGATAACCAACTGAGAGTCTTTTGAAATGTTCTGGCATAAAAGGAGCTGCAGGAAAAATAAAGTTCAGTTCCTGTTCACCCTCTGCCACGAGGTTAGCTGCCTTTTCCTTGTCTCCTGCAGACCCACGCATCCCTCATGGTACAGGAGAGAGGTTTGTTCTTCACTGAGCTTTCCCAAGTGCAGTTCATGCATTCCTTATTGCCTCAGGTTTCCAAAACTTAAGGCAGAATTGCATCTTCAATGAAGTTTCCATGGAATGTCACCCACTGAGACATCCCAGTGCCCCAACCCCGTGTCCCTCTGCCCAGCCCGAGGTGTGTGACACACCCTCTGTGTTTCCTCTTGGATGATCCTGAAAGGATGAAAAGGGACCCACCCAGATCCCAGATTAGTGTCACCTAGAGATTTATTAAATCTCTTCCAAAAAACCTTCCATCAAATAATCCTTGTAGTGGCTGTTTGCATGCAGTGGGTAGAGACAAACATTAGAATCAAATGTATAATAAACTTCTGTGGGGAGGCCATTCTCTTTGAGTGAGCAGTAACCAAGATGTATTTCAGAGGACAGAAAAAGGGAAAGCTTTATTCAGAAACCCCTTGCATCTCTTGAAATGTAACACTCAGTGCATTTGTGCAAACGTGAAAGTGACAATAATAAAACTCCGTTTCTCATGGCTCCTTTCTACGTAATCAAACATCTGTTCCATTTCCAGAGTGATACTCCCCACCTGCTACAGATGAGCCTGGAATGTTTGGTGCTTTTATTCCAGAGAGCTTTCACAACACAAGTTAGAACAAATCTATTCAATATTCTTTTTGTTTCTGTTGATTTTGTGATGGCAACAAACTCTGCAGCAATGTGCTATAAATGCAATGGGGGGGAAAGAATTTTCATTTAAAAAGTAGGAAGAAAATTACAAACTAAACCCCAGTGGTCAGGACTTTGCAGAGAGAGAAAATCTCTAACAATCAATTTCAGCAAGGTTGGAGTGTGCTATCAAAAACTGGATTGAGACACCCTGACCTTTCTGTGGAGGCTCCTCCTGGAACTGGGGTAACTCCTACTGGAATATTCCTTTGTCTGACAGCTGAAGGGCTGCCTGGAACCCGAATTCCCAAAGCTGTTCCCAGGTCCTGTTGTGCAGTGAGAGAGGGGCAAGCTGCCTGTAGGACCCAGCTGTCCCATGGGAACACCGTGGCTGTTGTTTGAGAAGGAGGCACTCACAGGAAGCTGAATGTTTAATTTAACCGTCTGTATCTGAAGCAGATACTGCAGAATTCCTCTATCTCCCATCTGGAATGTCACTGTTGGTATGGATGTCACACATAAAATAACCCCACATTTCTGTTTCCCTCATTGTGATTGTGACGTGAAAGAAATTAGGTTGGGTCCTGAGGTATGGTAAAATGGATTTTGCTGTGTGCAGGGGCAGTGAAGTCCTTTGGGGCACTTTATTGAGCACGAGTTACTGCTAGGTTGGCTCAGAGGTTAAAAAATGAAAATTCAAGCCCTGAAAAGCCCTTTTCCAGCCATTTTTCACTTCCATTTTGTTCCATTCCTTTTCCTGTCACTCTGTTCTACAGACTTGTTTAATGGTCAGGATATACAAATAATTTTTAAAGTTAAAATGTTCATATCTCAGGACGAAAAGTTGCCCATGTAATTCCTGCATGACAATGATCCCACAACAGGAGTTGTGGGATTCTTTAACCAGTGAGAATCACAGGAGATTCCTGTTACAGCAGGAACTTATGAATATGAAAGTTGATTTCTTTATGATTAAAGGCCACTTTGACAGGCCATGGTCTGGTGATCCATGTGATTAAAAAGGAATAGTCTTCTGAAAATAGGAACCTTCAAGTTTTTCACCTATTTTTAACCGGAACATCATTCTTTCCTGAGAGCCTTTTAGAATTTGCACATGGACATATCTACTTACCTTTGTCCTATCTGGAAATAACTTATTTGGAAACAGGAAAGGCATTTTCCTGTTTAATGTTTTTTTCTCTTCTTTCAAGATTTTTTTTTTTTTTTTCCATCTAGAAGTAAAAAAACTCTGAATTCATTTCTGATTATTGCCATCTATTACCACCCTCTACTAAATGAAATTCAGTCCTTTGGGCTGGATTCAGGTGAAACCATCCTGAGCTCAATCCATTGACACCGCCTTTAGGAAAGGCTTGGATTTGCTCATGTCTAAAGTCACTGCAGGGCAGCATTGAAAATAATGGAAAATCAGGTCTCAACTGTTGCCTTTTAACAGTAAAAACATGATCAATGTTCTGGGGGCACATTATTTTAAGGAAGGCTTCCAGCTCCATAAAGCTGAGATGTTTGACTGTGAGCAGTGACATTGCCCAGACCTGCCCTCAGAAAGGGCAAAAATCACCTTTTATCATTCAGTTTTGTGCACTTGCTAATACTTACATGTGTTAGAAGCTGCTCTCTCTGGGCTTAATTACTGGGGGGACACCTTGCATCTTAAACGGAATCATTTTTAATATTGAAAACCTTCTTGAAACTCTTTGTGCCGCAGCATGAAAAGCTCTCTACTCTCTTGTTTTGCTCCTTAATGAAGGATCAAACAATCTTTGCTTATTCCAGGAACAAATGCAGGCAATGGCACAAAAATATCCTGTACATTATTTCAGCTCTTGGGGGAAAAAATCACCACTTGATCCCTAATATTTTGGATAGATCCACTGACTCTGTAACTCACTGCAGGCAGCACTCTGGCTTGCTGCTGTTTATGGACTGAGCCCTTCAGCTGGCAGGAATAGGTGTGGGTTTATTGTCCTCTGAGTTTCCTCAGCCCCGAGTGGCTCCAGAAGTGGTGTCTGAAATACCACAGTGTCCAGGCAATGACACAGCTTCGAGCACACTTATTCTCTGATGGGAGAAATCCCCATTTCTTGCTTCCTCTGTTCACAAAGGAACATCAGGAGAGGATCCCTGCTCTCCCCAGAGCAGCTTTAGCCCCTGCCCTGCTCAGCCTCACAACTCCCTTGAGTTACAGAGAGGGAAATGTTGGCACAGCTCAGCTCTTCTGACCCCCTGATCCATCCAGATAACTGAGCACAGGAACGTGGGGGGAAAGGGGGTTTTACACACTGCTAATAAGTACTGGCTTCTAAGGGAAGGTGTCATAGAATCATGGAATGACTTAGGGTGGAATAGCCCTCTGAGATCATCCAGTCCAGCTTTCCTCAAGCACTGCCAAGGCCACCACTAACCCATGTCCCCAAGTGCCACATCCACACAGCTTTTAAATATTTCTGGGAATGGTGACTCTCCCACTGCCCAGGGCAGCCTGTTCAATGCTTGATGATATCCCAGTGCAGAAATTTTCCCTAATATCCAATTTAATCCTCCCCTGTGGGCTGAGCATTTGTAGCTGCTGCCACAGGGTGCAAGAAGAGGTTTTCCCACTAATTGTATCTGCAAAAGGCAGGAATGCTGGGCTAATTTCAAATGATGGATTATGTGTAGAATTAGCTTTTCTCTGGAAAAATTTCTCCTTTATGGCAAGTAATGAAAAGAATACTTTTCTGGCCAAGCTGAATCTATTAATGATTAATATAAAATTAAGATAAATCATTGGTGAACAGTGCAGTAAATGTGCACTGAAACCAGTCAAGTTTACATCACATCCTATTAATTACTGGGATTCTTTTCCACCAGGCTGTGTTTTGTTGTGTTCACTGTGTTCTCATCCTCCTGAGCCACTTCCATGCTCACATCTCAACTCTCCCAGAGGGTTTTTATTCCCTTCAGTGCCCACTCACATCTTAGCAAATAAATCCTTGTGTACTAAATACCACAGTACTCAGCCAAGGACCTGCTGTACTGGAGGTCACAGGGTGTTTGGGGCGGTTTAAAGCTGATGGTGCTGCTGAGTAATCTTCAGTAATATAAATAAAAACTAAGCAGATTCATTAAGGAGCCACTTAATTTCCATTTCCAGTTTTGCTCATGTCCAATAGAACTGAGAAAGTGGGAGGTTCTGTGATCAGCCAGCCAGTGATGGGCAAGTTCTTTGTGTCTCTCACCATTTACTATTATCATTACTACTACACATTTTCTCTCTGTCCTAAATACCCCAATGGACTCATCCACTGGGCTCTGAGTTGCAGCTGCACAGCAGCACCGTCTGTCAGGAATCCCGGGCTGTGGGAGGAGCCGTAGGCTGGAGCAGGGGCGACATGGGACACTCGGTGTCCCCTGGCTTCCCGCGCCCAGCTCCAGCTCCGGGCACAGCTCCGGGGCAGCTCTGCCCCAGGAGGGGGAATTGTAAACCAGCAAAGCACCAGAGGGTTTCTCCTGCTATGACTCTTGGTGTGGAGAGAGGGAAAGGAAGAAAATGTACAGAGCTTCCCCAAGCTCTGGCTTTCCCCGCTTTGATTACAGAGCTGCTGTGCACTGCCCAAGCCAGGAACGCCGTGTCCTTGTGCAGCGGCATTGGCACAGTTTGGGCTCTTGCTTTTCCCAGTGCCAAGTGTGCCAAGCTGTTGCTGCTGGTGGTGTGTGAGAGACAGTGACCTCACATCCCTGCCGGCGTGTCCCGAGGGGTGCTGGGGTAGAGCCCTCCTGGCTGAGGCTGGCCCAGGAGTCCTCGGGTCCCCACGGACACTTCCGCTATGGTTTTTTTTTTTTGGTGCTTTCCTTGTGTTTGACATTTTGAAGGCTGAGCCTCATTCCAGGCAGGCAATGGGCAGCACCAGGCTGGGAAATGAGCTCTGTAAGATGGAGAACAGATGAAAAAGGGGGAAAGAGTGACCACAAAACTAAATGAGATTTGAGGCAGATTTTTGTCTTGTGTGGTATCTGTTCAAACAAGAAATTAGAAGCCAGAGACCTTAAAAATGAGAGCAAATGTGGTCCCTCTTTACCCTTTGGGAGGCAGATACATCTTTGGTTAATTTGCTGTTTTTAATGCTCAGAAGACAAATTCCCCTGCTGATGTACCAGTAGTGCTACTTGCAAGGTCAATGCTGCTTTTGTGAGTTTTAGTTTTTAGAATCCAGCTTTCTATCTCTTTTACCATTCTATATAAATGCTGTTTTCTGCCAATATTAACTGGCTACTGCAGCAACAAAGTGCTGTGCCACAGGCCAAGGGAAGGCTAAAGGAAAACACAGCTCCTGAGCATCCTCCTGGAATGCTGGGGCAAGCAGGCAGATGGCACAATTTCAGTGGTTGTTTCAATGGTAACCTATCAGGGACAAACTAAATTTCACTCGTAAGCTGAGTTTCTGCCTTTCTCAGCCTCCTAATGAGACTGAAGTGTCTCCTGAGAATGTCAAACAGTGGCTCTAAAATAGAATAAATTCTTAATAACGTAATCAGATAGTTAAACATTAGCACTTGCAAAAATCTTGGCATTAAGCGTTCTCTTTAAAGTTGGTTTCTTCCTTGTTTATGGCAAATAGGGCTAGGAATGCTGAGGCAGCAGGATCTGAGTCTCCTTCAAAACCACCCTGTTCCCAGATCCATCCTGAAGGGCTGTGCTGAGGATGCCAAGCCCATGTCCAGTAATGGAGTTGGAGCTGGGACGATGCCAAAGGGCCTGTCCAAGGTCAGGCTGGTTTGGCCTGGGAGCGAGCAGCCAGCTGGGCATGGAAGGGACCTGGCAGGTCACTGAGTCCAGCTCCTGGCCCTGCACAGACACCCCAAGAGCCACACCAAGGCCTGTGTCCAGAGAAACCTGCACCTCCAAAGGCTTGGGGTGCTGGAAGATTTTCCTCTCTGGGCAAGGAAAGCTGAGGCACAGCAAGTGTTGCCTCTGCTACTGGAGATTCTGGAAAACCAGTCTTGATTTCTGTAGGTGGGGAGTTTTTCCTGGGATCTTGGTGCTGCTCTGAAGCTTTTCTGAAAATCACTTATCAGTAGGTTACTCTCACTGATGTTGTTTACACAAGACTTTGTTTTGGAGTTTTTTTCATTAAATAGGATTATTTTTGAAAGGCTAGAATGCTAAAGAAATTACAATATTGCAAGCATGTTATAAAAACCTAGATTT
>WEKY01019214.1:824521-867797 GCA_013390045.1 Picathartes gymnocephalus | reverse complement strand
TAAAGTCAAGAGTCAAAAATCATCTCCCAGTGTAAGTAAGGTCCACTACTCTTAAGCTGCAAAGCTGGCTTACCAAGCTATATTAAAAGGGTCTGGAAAACTAAGATGAACTGAATGTGTTGAACCCTACTAAAATGGGTTTAGTTGTTTGCTTGGTTTTGTTTCTTAGACAGAAATGTTTAGAGGAAATCAAAATGGGAAATCAACAGCACTTGTAACTTCCCTTCCAAATGTTTTGGTGGAAAACCTTCAAAGGAAGAGCAGTACTTCTGTGGCTGTGAACATAACTGAGACCTCCAATATACAGTGCTAATGGTTATTTGTACTGTAACAATGTGTCTGAAATGTATCCTGCAAGGGGGATGGAAAAAGTTTTCAGTGGAGAGTAGGTAATATTTTGACTTAATCAAGAGGATAATATTAAATGACTTGCAAAACAGTTGGCCAGATGCAATAAACAGAGCTTGGAAAAAAGGCAAAGATATTCCCTTGGCTTCCTACCCCAGTGGTTCAAGGAACAGATTTCCAAAACATAACAGCCTTTAGAAATGTGACTGAAATAAAAAGATACCATGTCCTGAGGGGGAGTCTGCACACACAGGGACCTCAGCTCAGAGGGGCAACAGGAGGAGACAGAGGAACCTTTCTCACAAAAAAGCTGGGAGAGAAACTCCTCTTAAAATTAGGTTGTACTGCAAAATGTACTTGTGACTCTGGTGGCGAAGAAAAGCCCGTTTTGGATTCTGGGAAAACTATTTTAGCCCCTTCAGAATATTTAAAGAAAGAGAAGAGCTGTGCTGGAGGGATTGGGTACTGAGGCATCTCGGCTTCAGATCACCTTCAGTGATCTACTGAATTCAGGAGACTTTTAATGAGCACTGGCTCCAGAGAGAAAAGTGGTCCAAGTGGTAATTAGGCATTTCATTTACTGAGATGACCAAAATAAAGGCTGCAAAATGGTTTTAATACTGATAGGCTACACTTTGGAATATTTTTTCCCTAGGTGAGTGCCATGAGTTTCACTGCATTCCTCTCTCCTTTCAGCCAAATTGGGATTTAATAGATTTCAGACAAACTATAAGTTGAGAGCTGTATGTACATGTGGTGCTTTCCCATACCTTTATTTATTATAAATACTAAGAATTCCTGCAAGGCCCTCAGAGCATTTGCTTTGCTGTAGCTGTTTCCCAGTGGTTCCTGGGAAATTCCTGCACCAAATTCCTGCAAGGATGAAAATCAACTGCCTGTTAAATGGGGAGTTGCTCCAGGAATCCAACAACATGCTGATACCCATTTTTAATTTATTAATTGAACCCTTGAAAGCACTTCTTTGGCAAACAGCTCTTTTTGTAGCTCTGATAATTACTGAATAGGGATAATCCAGCCCTTCCTGCTATTCCGTGGGATACTGGAAATATACACATTGAATCATCTGGTGCCCCAAATTTGGCTCAGATGCCAGGATGAGTTAGTGCATAGTTAAATATCTGGCAGATTAATAAAAAGCATTCCCATCCTCTTTCCATGTGCGAGATATTTGCAGTGAAAATGTATGTGAGGAAAATAAAGCATTGGAAAAATAAAGCCATCTGGTGTGAGAGCAGCAGAGCTTGCTGAAAAATGGTGTCTGCTCTGAAATGGGCACAAAACAAACAAACAAAACCCCTCCCTGTGATTCTAATTTCTTCCAGTTGCCTTAGTTCAATAAATATATTCCATTGTTTTTCTCTCCTCCACTGAAATGTGGTTTCCAAGCTTTAGAAGGAAGAGCTACTTTGAAATGAGTAATTGAACCATTCAGTTTTCATTCCTTAGGACAGAAACAGGAATTTTTTTTCCTAAACAAAACACTGGAGTGTAAGGTCTGACTCCTGCAGGACTTCATCCAAAAAATGCATAAATCCGGGGAAGGTTTATATTTAAAGACAGGGACATTTTTCAGTGAAAAATATTAACTTTGAAAACATTAAATCTGAAAGTTTCAGCCAGAAATAGTGAACAGGGTCCAAAGGCAACTTGACTCAACAAATTATTGCAGAAAAGCCATAAATGGCATAACATAATCCTGAAGGAAAAGTGAAATGAAGCTCTATGGCACAAAACAAAGTGAGTTACAATTATAAAATCAGGCTGTCAATATTTTGCTCATCCACCAAATGCAAATTTACTGAAGAAAATTCCAGCTGCTTTCTAATTTTACGTGGAATTGGGAACAGTAACGAGCACGTGGCAGGTGAGAACCACTGGATGGACAGAAATGGGAGCAGGGAGGGCCTCATTTCTCTCTGCCCCCCACACTTAAGATATGCTTTGAAGAGTTTTCCGTCATTGCTGACCTTAGGAGAATTCCTACATGAAAGGAAAAAACTCAATATCCCATTACTGTTTAGCTCGGGTCCCAATTTCACGTGTTCAATGTTGACTTACAAAGTTACTGAATTAAAGAGCAGAAAATTTCTAAAGTCAAACAAAAACTTTATCTCCTTTCCCTTTCCAGCTCCTACTGTCGTTCTGTTGTACTCCAAACAGTCTTAATTAATTAGTGGCAACTCTGGGGGAAGAAAGAGCAGAGATTCTACAAAAACTGCCCAGTTTTAGAAAAAACTAGCTCAAATTCATCACTCAGTATAATTTTTAGAAATACACGTTGACAATATAATCAAATATTTATCCTCCTCTAAAAAGCCATTATTACAAATCCATTCTTACCTTCAGGTGTTCAATGCCACATTTTCTGAAGATTCATCCTGAGAGAATTTCAGGTTTTATATGTGATGTAAGATTTGTTCTTTGTTTTCCTGAAGGCTCTTCCTTGACTGTGTTCACCAAATTGCATTTCCACTGTTTCAGGAGAGGAATGTTCTCACATCTGGCATTACTTGTATTGCTAAAAGCTGCGTTCTGTGTAACCTTTCAGCCTCCCAAACTGTCACATTCTGAACTGGAGGGATTCTGGCAAGGTGGTTCCTGTAGGTGCTCCCAGGGATAGCAGAGCCAGCACTGTCACCCCCAAGTGCAGATACCACCAGTGCCCAGTGCCAGTCTGCAGCAGCCCCTGGGCTTTCAGCTCCAGTGGAGAAACTGGACAGGTGAGGACAGCAACTTTTCTAATTTACACTTCTTAGTGACCTAAAAATGCTAATTCAGAGTCTCATTAGAGCTGGTATTATCCCTACCTCTATTCAGGAAAGCAATTAACCAGTTTAGAGAGTGACACGTCCCTAAATGCTCTCCCAAATCATAGAGCATCACTCTGGATTAGGCAATGGATTACAACGTGGAGAAAAAGAGACTTGGTTGGCAGGGTTACGTCAAGAAAAGGAAATTATGCTGTTTGATTGATGCACCCAATTAAAACTGTCTGAAAGAGCTCAAATTCAATCACAGGCACAGGGAAGTGCTCACAAATACTCTGAGGAGTAATAACTGTTCATACAAATTATTTAGGAGAAAATTTGTAGAAGAAAATGCGCTGGAGAAAATCTAAACTTTTCATGGTCAGTTCTGGAGTAGAAACTGCCAAAAGTCATTAAATTATTCACTAACCATCATTTTTTCAGCTCAGTGTATCACAAAAGTTATTGATTAGGTAGTTCGATATAGGAGTTGGATGTATTTACAGAAATGTGTTTCTCTTCCCTCTTGTTACTTTGTAGCATGTTGGGGGTTTCTTAAAACAATGCAGAGGGATTAAATTGTGCATTATTTATGGCAAATGTTCTGTACTCAGATCCTGAGCTAATGGGGATAGCACCATGAGAAGCTTCTAACTATTCAATACTGCATTTCACTTTTCAAAATAAACAGCCTTTGCCTAAAAAATATATTGGAGATAATGAGAGAAAAGCCAAGCAAAAATCACAATACGTATGAAAGAATAAAAGCTTTCTGGTGGGTATTTATCAAAATCTTTGTTGTTTGAAAAGCAGGAATTTCTTGTCTTTTCCCTCTCTTTACTTCAGCACAGCAGAACTCTCCCAAGGTGGGATTCAACAACTTTTTACCTTACAGCAGCACAGGTTCTTGACTCTGAGACTGGGCAGTGCTGGGTATAATTTGTTTTAAATCCTTGAAAGTGCCTGGCACCTACAGAGGGATCCACTTGGTCATTAATTAATTAATCTCTATAGCAGGGGATCAGAAGCTTTTCACTGTTCACTGACAGAAACAAAAATGCCTCAGCTTGAACTTTAACAGTGAATTCCAAGTGTGTGGGAGGAGGTTTCCTCCCAAAGCCACAAAAGGTAAATGCCTATTTCCAAATGTGCAGAGGTGCAGGGGTCCTGCAGCACTCAGAGATCAGGGAGGGACAGGAGTGTGCTGAATTGTCTCATCTGACCGGGGTGGGATGGCCTCTGCTGGAAGTGGGGAGGAAAGTAGGACAGGAGTGCTCAAGCCCTCATTACTCTGATCTGGCATATGTTTTTAATCTCTTGGAAGGAACAGGAGAGTTTAAGCCTAGGGAGGATTACTGTGGTAGTTTTCTCTTACTTGTGCTTTGTAAATGTAGGCTTAATGTTTTAAGTGCCTTACCCTGTCCCAAATCTCCTAAACTTTGGCACGCTGTTATTTCTGGATTTGGCCCCTATGCAAAATCAAAGGTAGAAAAATTCCTTTAGAGCATGGATGAAAACCCAGACTGTGGGTGTGGATCTGTAACAACCTGATCTGTGTGGTACTAAAACTCCTCCAGTGGAGTGCCTGTGCTGCAGATTCCAAGCAGGAGGTGTGGATGGAGGTGCCAGACTGTTCTGGAGAACCCGTGACTGCCAGCTCAGCACACGGCTATTGTTACGTGAGAATATGCAAAATAATTGGGGCTGATTTCAGTGCCACTTCTGGGAGTTTCTGTGCTGGCAGCCACAACTCCTGGATGCTGAATGCTAACATGCACCAATATGGAAAAGGCCTGTTGCTTTCAGTGTAAATCATTTTACAGCCTTTACTTCCTGCAGGCTGACAGGATCTGCTGGGGCAGCACCAGGAGAACGCTGGGCACTGCTCAGTGAGGGACTGGAGAGAGCTGATGACTAAAAATGACAAAATCATCTCCCTTTTTAGGGCTCTTGTCCCTTTTCCAGTTACTTTGGGAAGGCTCTTACATTGCAATGCTAAGCCCTTTTTCAGCAGTGGCCTGAAAGCAACAGATGTTTGAGTGCTGCAGATTATTTAGGTGATTTCTTCCTAGTTATAACTGCTGAAGCACCAGCACAAGGAAAATGCAGAGTTGTGCTTACCAAGGCTTAGGGTTGAGATTCAGTGTCCACAACTGGAGTTGCAGGAATTAAGCAGAAGTGTTTTTTAATGAGGAATTGCAATTGGTTCCTTGCTCCCTGGCAAACTGAAAAAGACACAAAATCAATCAAAACTCAGAGTAAATTATTCATCTGACTTGACTGAGTTTAGCACAAACAACCCAACGTGGCAGCGATAAAAGGCCCTTTGCTCTGAGGGGCAGCAGAGCCCTGAACCCAAAGCACAGCTGAGTTTAAAAGCTCAAGTTTGGGTCTCAGGTCCCTTCCCATCTCAGCTAAACAGACACTTGTAACTTCCCAGACTCTGCAGGGAATACAGCAGGTGTTTAATGCAGGGAAGAAGTGCAGGAACCATCAACATTTCACACCCAGTCTTTAAAAAGTCTTAAAAATCTGAGCTGGATTAGGAGAATAATGAATCTTTCAGATGAACAAATGTTCAAATCCTGGAGCAGTGCACTGGTGAGACAGAGGTTTAATGAACTCTTTAGAGGTGGTGTAAATTGGCACAGCTTCAATGGAGCCCACAAAAAAACCTGGCCCTGGTTTTATATAAATATACAGTAATGATCTCCCTCTCTTCTGTTGGGAAGCTTTTATCCTCAAAAGCCACGTTCCATGTGAATTATCTTCATCATTTTTTCCCCATTTTAAGCTACAGACTCTGGCCTCTCTATTTAATGGTAGCATTTTCTATCAGAAAATCAGGCAGTGCTTTCTAAGGGTAGCTCATGCATTGAATTCAGCTGTCACAGTTACTTGTGCTGCCTTGGGTAATTGGCTCCTCACAAATCTTTATCTAAAACATAAAGGGAAATAACTGTTAAAAACCTTAACCTAAACTGAAGCAGTAAATTAGCCCACAAATTCCTTTTACTACTGCGTTTTGCTTGGATTTACTCAGCCCATAAATCAGAGCTGAGGAGGAGGTTTGCAGGGTGATGGTCACGAGGGGCTGAGCCTGGAGCCATAAATGTTAAAGTTGAGGAAGCTGAACCAGGAGAACCCTCTTCTCTACACAGGGTCTGCAGGTTCTGCTGCTTCCTCGGCATCACAGGACTCTGTCTCACATTCTAAACACTTGTAGGATTGCTCCAAGGATAATTTTTTAACTGTAGGATGGGAGGAGGTTTGGTAGGGGCTCAGCTCTCTACAGTGAGCAATGGTTGGAGCCACCACTCAGACCACAGGACAGCAGGATTTGGCTTCCTCTTTAGCCCCTTTGGTTTGAACTCGTGTGCACAGAAAAGTGCTGGGAAGCAGGGGTGGAAAAGAGCACAAAGAGCAAAGGAAATGATGGCTGAAAGAACTGTGGGGGAGTGTCAGGCAGGGCAAGGCAGAGGGCCTTGCTGGACTGAGGTTCCTCTCTCCTAAAGAACTTTTCCAGGAGCTGTCCAACTCCCAGACTGTTAAGCCTTGGGAAAGTGAAGATTTTGGCTGTAAACACTTTGGTGAGGTCAGGTGATGGTTCTGATGGTGAAACTGCTGTTTGATTTCTACTCTCAGTGCAGAGGGTCCTTGCCCCTTGAATCTGACTGAACTCCGTGTCTGACAAACCAAGTGATAAAATCCTGGGGCAATAGGGATTGTCTTGTAAAGGTCACTCGAGCTCCCAGGTACTCTTTCAACCTGCAAGGCTGAGGAAATCCATAAAATAAAGATTTGCTCCTGGTCCTTAGTGCTGCTGGCTAAAAGCATTGGTGGGTTCATGGATCTGCACAAGGAATGTCACGGGCTATGGAATTTATTCACCTCAGGGCCAATTCTCAAGCCTGTAGCAGTCCTGTAGGTGCGTGGCATGGCTTTGGCTGAATAAAATGCCATTTTATTATTTATGAATTCCTCATGTGAGTCCTGGAGAAATGGACAATCCAACAGTGCCAGGATTCAGGCACCCAGCTGTGAGGGACTGGAAGGATGGATGTCCCGAGACATTCTGGGGGGCAGGCTGGGCCTCATCCTGCTCCACGCCCCATTCCCAGAGCTGTATCCCAGCCTGGCAGTGCCCACCAATCCCTGGCACAGCTGAGGCAGTGTCCATTCCTGCCCCTGGAGCCTCAGTCCAGCTCCTGAGGGGCCAAATGCCATGGAGTCCCACCTGGGGGAAGGGCCCAGGAGGGCCAAGGGGTATTTAGGGCACCTGTGCTGGCCCTATGGCCTCTTGCAATTCCTGTCAGCTGAACACTGCTGGCACCCAGGGGGTGGTAGCTGTGAGTGTGATTTTCTGTATCTTTTCTGTCTTTCCTTCTTCTAATTCCCTCTTCTTGGAATTGTTGTGTAACCTAACATGGGCTTCATTTGCTAAGTTAATGCTTTCAGAAGTGTTGTATGTTGATTGAATGTTGCACTGAACCTTTTGCCACAGTTCTCTGGTTTTCTGAAGTTGCCAGTGAAGTCTTTTGTGTTGTTTTGACCTCTTGAGGGTATCTTGTCAGTATTTGCCCCACGTGTCTAACTCCGAGCAGAGGCACCATTGTAAGTCCTTTTAAAAGCCTCATCAGGTGAGTTTTTTGAGGCCTTGCAGCAGGTCTGTGGATTGAGGATAGTTGCAGGTAGGAGTAAGTCCTTGCTGGAATATTCCTGTGGTTTTTAAGTACTGTACTGGATCTATGTTCTCTGTTATGGAAGTAGGTCAAGGAGTTTGTTTTCTGACATTTTCCCCTCTACATCTCTGTTATATTTTTGCAGTCAAATTCTTCTTTAAAGTACTTGTCAATTAAAAATTCAGGGCTTTTGTTCTTATACTACAGCAGCACTTGGAGAACAGGGTAGGGGTGTTAAGACCTGAATTTGTATTTCAATAGTGTTGCCTGAAGATGAACTTCAGAAAACTCATGTTTTTCTGGACCTGGAGTGCCTTGTTCTTTAGCGCAGCTGTTCTGCAAATGCTGTGATGTTTTGGGATGTCTAATAGCAGATTCTTAGACAAATTCACCCAGTTGAGCCAACAAACATCTTGTAATACCCACAGAGAAGATGAAATAACTGGATTTTCCCTTTCTCTCCTGAGGCTGGATTTTGGCCTCCTAGTATTCAAAATATATTTTCCTCAGAGGGAGATGCTATTCTAGAGTTCAGTGGAATTATGACACCAACTCTTTAAAACCTCCTTGACCCGTATGTGGTGGTTTTGTTGCTAACTTGGAATGGTCTCCATGGTTCCCAGTGCTGGTCCCAGTCTCTGAATTCCTCTGTGATGTCAGAGTTTGTTTGTGTGTGTCTCTCCCTTGCCATGTAAGTTCTGTATAATGTGTGGCGTTAGACTGGTGTGAGGTGTGAATTCTGAGAGTTGCTGTAGCTAAAGTATGAGAAGGAGCAGCCAGTATTTAACTTCCTCACATTCCTCTGTCCTGAAGCAGCAAACCTTTTATACACAAATCTTTCAAGTACTTCTGGCTCAGGTTCTGCATTTTCCCTTTTGTTTGGGTTCTGAATCCGTACACACCAGCCCTGGTCAGCCTGACCTCCTATTTCTGCCACCTGCACTGCACAGTACAGATTGTCCAGAAATTCTTGAGCTGAAATTCTTTATAAATCCGATGCCCACCAACGCCTGAAATGTGTTGTTCTTTAGGAGCTGTAAATACTTCTAAAAGCCATTTTGCTGTGTATGTTCCCTGTGTGCTTGCTCCAGTGCAGATCTGCTGTATGTGTTCTTCTCCAAGTCACTTCTGCTCCTGCAGCTCAAATATCAGCAGAGCAATCGAGTGCTGCAGTCTCAGTCTTTGTTACCAATTCCTCTACAGCCTTGGCCAAATCACTGGGTTTTCAGTGTTCTGTTGGTAAGCTGTGAAATGGCACCTGGCTCTTCTCTCATGGTGCTTTTTACCTTTTCAAAGCAGTATGTATAACCTTTGCTAAATTATAAGCTAAAGCTTATTAAAAACAGTAATCATGGTCTGAAATTGCTTGTGACCTTCGCATTCAGTAGGATGGGGCAGGGCAAAGCTACTCATTGCTTTGGTACAATTTCCTGTAAATTTAAACCTTACATTCATTTCTTTGGGTTAAATGGCTTCTCTTTTCTTTATTTTTCAGGAATGACAGAACTCAAGCAAATCATGTTGAGGTGTTCTGGACCAGCATTGCTGCCGTTGCCTCCACACTGCAGCTGCAGTGGAGCTGTCCCTCACTGTCCCTGCTCCATCCAGAGCGTTCCTGCCTGTGCTGAGTAGGATGTGGAGCTCTCAGGGAGAAGTGAGTCCTGACCAGCTCCCTGTGCCATGGTTCCCACCTGAAAAGTGAGTAGGAAGTTGTTCCTTCCCTGTATTCTTTGACAGCAGTAAAAATTTTTGAGGTTGGTTGGGGTTTTCCAGGTTTTTTTGGGTTTTTTTGCTTGTGGGGGTTTCCCAAGGAGACTCATGCCCACACAGGGCTGTAGGAGAAGAAATCTCTCCCTCTGGCTTTGTGCAGTCCTTGCACAATGGGGTGGTGAAAATCCCCCAGTGCTTTATAGACTAACTAAAACTAATTTTATTTATCTTCTAATTGAGCCCCTTGGAGGCAGCAGCTGGTGTGTTTGTGGATATTCATTACTTTTTTAGCTCCCTCTCTCCTGGGTTTAGCTGGCTCCTTTTTTTGGCAATGCACGTAGTTCAGCAAACCCTATTTCCCTGTCACCCCAGAGCATGTTCTGGAATGGGCCAATTCCAGCTGCCTGGGCAGGGGAGCAGCCTTTGGCTGGGCATGGGAAGTGACACATGGGCTTGAGAGCTCTTGAGAGGGGGCTTCAATGTTTGCACCAAGGACAGTCTATGTAACCTCAGCTCCCTCAAAAGAATTAATTTAGTATTTACTGTGTAGAAGGAGATTTTGAGCAACTTGGAAAGGCTGGTGAGGGTGGGGAGATGCAGGTACTTTGGTTCTATAGAGTATCAGGAATGTTCTTACATCCTGTTTCCTGAAAACACACTCTGAGTGCTGGTTGCTGATTTGGTGCCACAGCTCCTGAGAGACCTGTTCTTTCTGGCAATGTCCGCATGGACCCATCCAGTGTGGAGCAGAAAACATTGTCTGGCTCCTCAGGTTGAGGGAGAGGCTGGTTCACAAGTAACCATGGCAACTGGGAGCATCAAGACATTTACATACCAAAAATAAAAAAGCCCAAATGCACAACAGGCTTTAATGCTCCAGCCCATTTGGAGATCTTACCCCAGTTTTGTTCCTCAGGGATTCTGGCAGCAGCAGCAGGTAAGGAGATTTTTTCCCTCCTCTATCTCCTGCATCAGCAGCAAACATTGTTTCTGGTGATAAACATAATAATGGCTTCCAATTAAAAGGGGATATTTGAGTTTCACGTTGGAGAAATACTCAAGACAATTTTATGTTCACCTCAAAAAGTTTCCATCTGTCACACACTTCCCAACCCAGTGTGCTCCCATCAATATTTATAACACCCAGACCAGTGTTTTCACAGAAGAGCCATTAATACAACATATCAGCTCTGGTGACAAGTTACATTTTATTGCTGTCAACAAACAAAGATGTTCTTTGTCTGCAAACTCCTTTTTTTCCCTTTTTTTAGTCAACTGTTAGGTTTGAGCTTTGAAGGAAAGGTGTAGATGTGCTTTCCAATGTTTTCTGGAGGGCTACTGGAGACATGACAGGTGGAGCTTGTAGGAGCTGATGGAAGACACTGATTAATTTTCCTAGGAGATGAAATAACACTTTTGGTGTAGGTTCTTTGCCTGGGATGGTGAAACTCACCAAATTCCCTAAGGAGAACCTGGGAACTTCAGGAAGTGAGTCTGCAAAATAAAGATTTAATTTTGAAAATACCTCAGAGTATTGATCACTATGCCATTGTTCTGGTTTAATTCCATTGTTAGTTTTTACCAGTGTGAAGGGGACAGGGGCCAGATCAGAGCCACAAGACTTGGTGTCACTGTATCCTGGAGGCACTTCACACTTCCATGTGTCCCTGTCCTGCCCAGAGGGGCGTTCCTGGGGCTCTGCCACAGCTCCTCACACCTCTCTCCACCTCTCACCCCTGCAACTTGACATGAGATCTTACAGGAGTCCTCTGGAAAAACAGTGTTTGGATCTCTACTCTGTGAACCCTGTCACTGCATATTTTTCTTCCCGTGCCAGTGAGGCTCTTCAGATGGTGGTTAGTATGTATGGATGTAAGAAATTTGATGTAAGTAGCTTTTTTTTGTTTTCTTAAAAAAGAAAAACAGTTTAAAAAAGCTAATCATGCCAGTTGGAACTAGTTGGCTCCAATGGTTTTAGTTGGATTTAAGCAGTAGTAGGAGGAAGATGGAATATCTGTACTAAACCTGCCAGCTCTGCAGCTGGTTAATGGAACTGGTAACTGTGTAATGATCCCCTGCTAATACCCAATTTTTAAACCATTTAAAATCCGATAAAAAAGCTCCATTCCACAAAACCATCCGTTGAGTCACCTGTGCCTTATTGTTCCGGAATTCCCTTTTCCAGTCCTTGTGGTGCTCTCCAGCTGCCAGATCTGTTACAGCAGCCAAAGGACCTGCACACACCTACCTTTATTCCTTACCACAGGCTCTGAGGGACAGGTGGGAGCACCTGGGAATAGTCCTGAGCCCCCACTGAATTTTGGAGCTGATTACAGATTCCCATTTCTCTGAAGGAAGACTGTCATCCTTGGTGTTCTGCCAGGTTCTGTTTAATTGCTCTTTATTAACAGCAGCCCCAGGCAAGAGATAATCCCCAGAGAGGCCACAATCCATCCTGACAGAGCAGCATCCCAGGGCTTGGGAGGAACCTGCTGCAAGGCTCAGCCAGGTAAGACTCTCACAGGTGCAGTGAAACCAGATGCAAGGTGGTCTCCTCACTAGGGTAAAGTAGCTCATGTGTTTAATTTTCTGTTCATTAATTTCCTCATTCTGCCATGTGGTGTATCTCTCATCTCATTTGGAAAAGCAAGGGAGAAATGGAAACACACCCAGAGGTCAACACCACTGTTCTGCCAGTGCCAGCGATGGGAAAATGATCACCCTCAGCTCTGCTCACTCATTTGGCTCTCATATGAAGGTCATGGCTTTGAGGATCTCTGCAAACAATGCACAGAGCTATGACCAAAGTAGGGGGAAAAATTCAAGGCTAGGATCAAAATGTGGACCTTCTAAAAATCCTCTCCAACCCCTAGGAGTTCATAGCTGTCCATATACAATCTGTGGCTGTAATTTGTGTAGCCTGAAGATCTGGCCAGCCTGTGAGCTGTCGTTCCAGCCAGTGCAGGCTGGAGGCATCTCAGTGTTCATCCAGCTCCAGCTGACTTTAAATTGGGAGCTGGTGACCTCCCAAAAATGCACTGGGGATCCCAGCTTTACTGAGCTCTGTATTAACTCCCACTGCATTTGAAGGCATTGGGATTGTGTGGCCAGTGCCTGATAAGGTGACAGAAATCAGAAAAAAACAACAAAGAGAAATCAATTTTTTTTCCTTGTCTACTTTCAGTTTCACAGCACCAGCACAGTCAGGGAATGTTGTATGTGTACTCTTCAGCTGGATGTGCCGTTGGATATTTTGGTTATCAGAAAAAAGGCAATTTGAAGTAATCTACTGCCAAAATAATTTTGAAGGTGTTTTTAATATCTTGCTTTAAGAGAGTGGCTCAGGCTTGGATTTCAGGTAGCAAATCCAATTTCCTGTCCTGAATGGCAATGCCAGTGTGGTAATTAGACCATGAAGGACAATACTAAGTTTTAGGTATATGTGGGTGGAGAAAAAAAAGGAGATTGAAATAATCAACATGTGGAATGTGAACATGTGAAATCATAAGTGAATCCAGTTTCCTTGGCAACTTCTACTGTGCAGCCTGAGTATCCCTGAGAATCTCACTTGGAAGCAAGTGGGCAGCAGGTCCTTACTGGAGATGGGAATGCTTCTGAGGGAGAGCAGTGGGAAACTCTGGTTCAGACCTGTTCTCTTGTGTGGTTTTGTTCTTCCCATGGAACTCTGTGTCGTTGTTTCACTCCCCATGAACTGGTGGTGGTTCTTTTCCCTGGCAGAGGTGGGTATGGCACTGGGAAGAGCAGGGGATACATAGTTTGTTGAAGTCCCTTCTTTTTTCATTGGGCAACTGCATGGTAATTAAATTGTGTTACTTAAATAGTTACAGCAGAAGAGATTTTGGTTAAAGATAGACCAAAACCAGTTGGAAAACCAGTAGAAAAGTATTCTGCTTTGGTGTTTCAGATACAGCAATCCCTAGAACCAGGCTCTGGGCTGATGTCTTCATCAGTCCCTCTGCTTCCAAGCATTAAATCATCACAACTGAAGCATCAAGGCTTTAAAAAAAGAGAAAGTGTTGGGTTGTTTAGCTTTCCTCATCCATCATTTCAAGCTTTGCATGAGATCTTCAAAGCTTTTCTTTTTAATAAAAACAGAATTGCTCTGCAATCCCATGAGTGGTCCTTTCAGGGAGAAAGTAAAATGGCAAGGCCCTAAAAATCACAAGGAATTACAATGAAGTTGGGTTACAGACTTAACTGGCTTTAATTGGAAAACCATCTACTGAAAAAATCCCAAATGTAGCTAAACAATACTGCAGGTCAAAGGGAGTTCCTGAGGAGAGGTGTAATGGTTATAGGGGACCAGGAAAGGAAGAAGGGATGTTTGACCCAAGAGGAAAAATTGAATAAATTGCTTTATACATCTCCATATAAATACAATTTTATACATGTCTTTATATATGTATGTATAAATATATAAATACTGTTGCCCATTGTAAATTTTTTTAGATTTCTTGTACAAAATATTATTTGGATAAAAAATTTAAAGATATTCTTTAATACTCTCACTTCTCTTGCCTTTCTTATATGTGCTACCTGCAGTAAAAGTGGAGCTAATTCTGTTTCACGTTTGGACCCACATTTTGATTTGCCCACAGGAAACTCCCACAGTGCTGTTGCTGGAGGGTTTTTTTTTTTTTGGGGGTGAGTATCCCCAGTGGACTTCCCAGGGGAAAAATGCCCTCTGGACCCCAATGCCAGCTCAGGCCAGAAGGAAACACTTGGCACCATGGGCTCAAAATCACTTTTCTGTGGTGGCTGCTGACAGGAGCAAAGTCTCTGCAGGAGGTGGGGCTGCTGAAAAGGACAATTTATTGTGATTCTAGAGAACTGTGACCAGGATTTACAACTCCCATGCATCCTTGATATAACCAACACCAGATGTTAAATGAAGGAGTTCCTGAGGTATTTCTTCAGTTTCTCCAAGGTGCTGGTGGCTCATTTTAATATGAATACTGCCTGGTGTGTTAACTCAGCCTAATCCCCTAAAATAGCCCCTTTTTATTGTAATTTATAGATGACCTTTGTAAGCAGAGTATCTGAGAACAGAGGGAGGTTAATGAATTCTGTCTTTTCTCACCAGTGTGAGGCACTGAAGTAATAATATCTTGTTAGAGTAGGGAAAAGCAGGCATACCTCACATCCAATATTTCAGCCTGTGGCTCTCCAGAGCCAGGCTCAGAGCTGAAGCAAATAGGTCACTCTTGCTCTCACCAGCCCATCTATGGGATGAATTGCAATGCACACTTATAAAGCACTGCAAGTTTTTGAATCCAGGACCCAAATTTTCCTCTGCAGATTTTGCCTCTATTGCTCTTCCCCCAGCTCCCGGGGTGGTTGTGTTATGTTGTAATGAGTGCCAGGGTGTTCTGGGTTTGCTGGGGGAAAGCAGCGCTTGGGGCACAGACAGCAAAAATGGTTTCTCCTGAAACCATTCTGTGCAGCTCTGGGCCAGAGGAAACACCTCTCTCCTGACACAGCCTGTGCTGAAACACTTTGCACAACCTTCCCATTACCACCAGGGCTTTGTTCACTTGTGAGAACATTTGCAAGTCAAGTTCAAATGATTTTGCTGCTGCCTCTGGTACCAGAACCCCCTCCCAGGTCATAGCAGAGCATCATATCAGGCACGAGCCTTACCCCTGCTAGCATCACAGCGGGGTGGGGCAGGACCTATAAGGCACAGGGGCTGATCCCTCTTCCCTTCTTTCAGTTTGCTGTTTCCAGTTTTCCTTCCTTCTGCTTCTGCCCTTCCATCCTTCTTTCTGCTCTTCTCCCATCTTCCGTCTGTCCTTACATCAGTTTTCATCCTTCCTTCCGTTCCATCTCTGTCCTTCTTTCTGCCACTGTTTCCATTTGTCCTTCCACCTTCTGTTCCTCCGTCTGTCCAGCTATTTTGCCTCCCCTGACTTTGTCTATACATGTTCTTCCTTCTACCCCTCCATCCTCTTTTCCATCCTTCTGTTCTTCATTCTGCACTCCACTCCTTCCTTCCTCCTTTTGCCCATGCTTCCATCCCTCTATTCTACCAGTCTTATTTCCATCCATCTCTCCTTCCTTCCGTCTGCCCTTTAGTGTCCTTTTCTATCCCTCTTTTCACCCATTCTTTCTTCTTTCTATTCATTCATCCTTCCTTCCAGCTGACTATCCTGCCTTCTTTGCTTTTGTCTATTCATTCCTAAGTCTGTCCTCCCTTACTTCCATCCATTCTCACCTTTATTATACCCATTATATATAAAATCCATGTATTTATGGTAGATAAAACTACCCCTTTCCTGGGCAGCAGCAGCAGCAGATCCCCATTTGTGCTCCATTTGGGGGCTTCTGCCATGTCCATCTGTACTTCCTCCTCCTGTCCCTCAGCCATGTGCTGCCATGCTGATGGTGGTGCCTGGGGGCAGCTAAAGGGCCTTTTCCTGCAGGAGTAGCTCCACCACCACCATGCAGAGCACACATGGATTTGATTTTCATGCAGACATGAGTTCTGTGCTCCAACACATGGCCTTTGCTCAGTTCCCAATTAATATCCTGTGTGACTCCCCCACAGCACCCCACTGCCCCGCCTCTCCACATTCCTCTTCTTGCAGCATCTGTGATGCAGCTCAGGTGAGGAGAGAGCAGCAGCAAGAGTGAGGATTCAGGCACTGTGTGCTGTTGGCAAGAGCCCCAGCAAGTATTGCTGCCATCCATCTCCCATTACTGTGCTGACACCTTCAAATGGCAGCAGCCTTTACAAGCTGTGTTGGGAATTCTCCTGCACCTGCTCACTGGAATCACCGTACATATGTTTATCCTCTCCTGCTCCCACCTTTGTACCACATTGACTTGCCAACAAGGGGGAAAAAAAGGCATTTTTATCAACACACCACCATTTTGTGCAGCACTCCAGCAATTCTGAATGGATTCTGTTTGGATCAGATAGATACCCAATATTGTTTATCCAAGAAAAGCAAAGAGAAGAGCCCAGGGGTGATAATCAGCAATAGTTTACTGCACCACACACACAAACACCCCCCCTCCTGCCTTTTCCAGCCATAAATTGTAAATGACACTGGTGGGAGGAAAAGGTTTTTCCTCTCTCCGAAACAATTCTGAATACCTGTTCTGAATTACAGGACCTGCATTGATCTGCCTGTCATCCTGCTCCATTTGGAATGATAGAGCTGCAGTAAAAAGCTTTTGTTTAATTGAGATAATATTGTATTTTTCCTTGAGGAAAGAACTGAGGTATGAGGGATGTTCTTCCTGCAATAAAACAACACTGGCAGATGAAGTCCTGACAGCAAAGCCCTAATTCAGCACTTGCTTAATTCTGCTGACTGAACAAGGCCCTGTGCTGAGCTGTGTGAGCTCTGCTGGTGTCCTGCAGTGAGACCCAGCATACTGAGAGCAGTTTTTGTGCCCAAACAGATCCCTGGCATTGAGCTGGGCCCTGGCTCAGAGGGGATGTGGAACTTCCCTCCCAGCTGGAGCAGTGTCACCTACCCTGGTTCTGGACTGCTCTCAAAATAAAGGGGTTTTCCCCTTGTGCTCCTCCTGAGTGAGGACTTGAAGCACTGATGGACATTTCTGCCCTTGCCTCAGGCCACAGCTGTGCAGTGCCCCATCCATGTGTTTGCCTCCTGGGCAGGGGCAGCCAGCTGGGAGGGAGCAGCTGCTGAGGACACTGCAGACACAGGGACAGGCCCGGGGTGACTGTGCCAGATGGTGCCTGAGCTCCCCAGGGCCCCAGACACTGTTTGGGGTGACAGTGTCCTCAGGAATTCTGCTCTTCTCCTCACCCTGCCAGCAGCTGAGTTCAGCACTTCAAGGGAGTGACACAAAACCAACCTGGACCACAAGGTCCTGAAGCACAGCGAGCGATCTCACAGCACAGATTCCTTCATTACCTTGTCATTTAGATGATAATCCAGTTGTCCCAGTCAAATCCTGCCTGGCTTCCCCTACCTTCTCAGCAGTTCAGACTGGACAGATTGCCTAGAGCTGCTCTTCAAAGCCAGGTCAGGACTTCTGCCTTATGCAAGGCAGTGGGGCATGACTGATAAACAGATAGATAATCTCATCTATGTCCAGCACCTCTTATCGACAGATGATAAATGTGTCTTCCATCTGTACCAACCCAAGCTGCTGTTGCTCCACTGGCAGCACTTGCAGGCCCTTGGCTGCACAGCCACAATCCAAGGATCCAAGGCCATGGGCAGCACAAAGTGGTGTGTGTGGCACTGCATCCTCACCTCCCATGCCTTAGTGTGGTGCTGACAGCCCTCCAGCCCCTTCTGCCCTCCCCATCCCCGGCAAAAAAGAAGCTAAAAAAAGCAAGAAAAATATTTTTGCATCCACACCTCCCAATTCTGTTTAACAACCAGTACATTGCTTCTAGTGGGATAATGATTTCTTGATGGACTCTCATCAATGGCCTGTTTCCACATTATCTGAAATAATTGCTGCAGAGCAACCACAGAAGGAGCAGCAGGTAGGAAATGAGGCTGCAGTTGCCAAAACATAATGGATCATTTAGTCCTTCTCGGAACGCTGTAACACTTGTGTGTCTGATGGCACTGTTCTGATGATAAACCAAACCATCTACTGCAGACATCACCAGATCAGACATCACATCAGAATAAGGCTCCCAGAACATAAACAAAAAATAGAAGCATTCAAAGTGTACCCCAGCAGGCACTACATCCTCTGATAGAGCTGATGAACACCTCAATCAGGAAGGGGGTCTCTCCCTCCTGTTTTTAGCAGGGGGGGAGGGGGTGGGGGGAGGGTGTTGCTTTTTTCTCCATATTTTGCATCTTGTCTTTATTTTTCCCTCAATTTCATTTCCAGCCCTTCTTCCCCCATATACCAATACTGACAAATGCAGTCACACAGCCACCTAAAATATGCTAAACCCTTGAAGGATTTTCTCTTTTTTTTTGCCATTAAAACCCTTGTGTGAAGCACTGACTTCATACATGTCCAGGGTACATAAAATAACCCTTTTTGGGGGTGACTTGCTTTAAAAAAGGACCCAGTCAAGCCATTTAAATAAATGTCTATTTCACAGTGTCCTATAATAGAAATTGTATTTGAATTACATTCTTTATCTAGAGCTTTCCAAGTGATAGTGTGGTATGAGTTTGAAAATAGTCTTAATTTTTTATGAGTGTTTTAGTGTACTTTTAGAAGAAGATGTAATTAAGACTGTGATTTCCCAGATGGTTTCTCAGCAAGGAGAGCTGCATCCATGCATGCCACTCAAGGTGGTTTTTGTTGTGGCTCCATAAGGAACCAGGTGAGGAGGACGAGGAGCAGCTCTGTAGAGAGCAGTTGGGCTGATTTGTGTATAGCAGCTATTTCTGGGAATGCAGTCTGGGTAATTATGCCCTTAAATAGCCAAACTATTTGTGTAGAGCTCCTCCACAACTGTAATTGCACTTGCACTTTGCACACCCAATTCAGCCTGTACTGAAATGCCATCAAATTTGGCTACAGGCTTTTGCAATAGAATGAAAACAGAGTAATCAGAGCCACCCCTCCCCCACAGCAGGCTCTGAGTGCAACAGCCCATAATAAAATGCAACAAGGAGATGCTGCATCCTGCCCCTGGAATAAGGGGCTGCAAAGAGGGAAGACTGCACTGACCCAGGGGTGACAACTGCATCCCATGGCAGGAGGAGGGGACAATGTTCCAGTCAAGGACCTTCAGCCCTTTACAGGCATCCTTGAGAAGGAGGATACAGGAAAGGGAATAGAAAACAGCCTCAGCTCAAAGTCACACATAGGGCTTTCTAAGGAAAAACCCACAGCAGTGTGTTTAGAACTGTGTTGGGTTGAGGTAGAGCCCACAATCTGCAGTTTTGAAAATAAATAAATACAGACCTGTGAATTTCCAAAGTGCTACAGAAACAACAGGCAACTGATCCTTGGGATCAGTGCATTTGCCTTCAGTCCCCTTGCATTTGCCTTACTGTCACTCATCCCTGCGTAAAGGTAAAGAGAAGGGACACGTTTGTCCTGCTCAAATTTGTAGTTCAGAGATCAGGAAAAGGGAGTCTGTTCTCTGCCACAATGTGCTAAACAAATTTGTTCTCTTGTCCTTGATAATAAACATGCCCTGCACCAGGACCCCCACAGCAGTTGAAAAATGAGGACAAAACTTTCCTCCAGAGTTTCACCAGCTCAAACAAGACTGAGATAATCCCAGATACGTAGGAAGCACAATGTTCTCATTTTCAAACTGACAGAATCAGAAAGTAACCAAAGTGTTGGATGTTAGAACCCATTTAAAATATGACTGGCCTATTTTTTTTAATGATCTATGCCTGGGAATTATGAATTCACCAGCACCACCAATGAGTGGCTATTTTTAAAAGAGAAAACCCACTGGATTCATTCCCCTGATTTCTGTCACTCATGTGTGGTATACCCAGTTTGTGCTGCAGCTTTTGCAGTTTAGTGCTTCTAATAATTACTAAACCCTCCTACCTTGACTCTTCAGTGCACCCATTCCAGGTGAATCAACCTATAATTGTTGTGTTACTGGGTTTACCTCATTTTTTCTGATGTTGCTAATTTGCAAAGTAAAGAGCCAATACAATGTTTTGGGTATCACCAACACTTCTCCAAAAACCACAAACAGAATTGCTCAAAAAGTGGATGGGTTTGTAAATACCATAGGAAATTTCCTTGCCAAGAATCTCATGTGCCTTCAGTTCAGTTTTCCCAATACTGAGACCACCAAACTCCACCCAGCAAGCACTGTGGAGGTAAAAAACACTGTTTGGTAAAAAAAAAGGTTGGTGAAATCCCGCACTATTTTTTCTTAAATCTGAGATACTTTGATTACAAAGTGCTCTTACAGTATTTTGTACTTGTCTGGCTGCTTCCTTCTTCTGGCTAAACTCCTTGTAAAATGAGAATGAGTACTGATGTCTCCCTTTCTTTCCCAGCCTTTACCAAGGTTTTAGGGTTTTCCCTAGTTAGGAAAAGCTTTTCCCTCCAGACATGCCCACGGGTGGGACGCTGCTCCCTGGAGAAAGTTTTGCAACCCAGGATTGGTATTGTGAGGCCTTGCCATGTGGAGAGAAGGAATCATTCAATCAGTTCACTCCTTTTTAAAAGCATATGCCAAACTCTTATCCCATAAAAATAAATTACTCTGTCAAAGTGCATGTGTTCCAGGAAGGAAAAGCCACTATTTATATTCTAGCTCCCAACTTGCTGTTAAACCACAGCAGTAGCTGTAAAACTGAAGTTGAGCCATAGAAAACACTTCAAAGTCTCTGTAGTTTGGGTTTGGATCTCAAGTGGAAGCCCAGAACAGCGTAGGGGATTATCCTCCCCAGCAGCCACTTGGCTGGGAGGCTCCAGCCAGTGCCTTTCCCTGGAGTCACTGGGGGCTGATGACAATTCCTGCCTTCCCCAGCACTGCCGCAGCAGTGCCAGCACAGACGCAGCTCTGCTCCTTCACCAGGGCTGTGTGTGGGGCGAGAGGAACTTCTGCAGGTGCTGTGAAATAAACCAAACCATAAGGGAGACTGGAGCCTCAGTTCCAGCTTTACCATTTGCTATTACCACTGACGGCCCTAATGCGCTGTACAATGATCCACTTGAGTTGCTAAATTAGCTTTTTCAAGGGGGATTTCATTTGGGGAAAGCAAAACAAAACACCAGCTTAACAGAACTTGAGGGCTTAAACATTCTGATGATACAAAAATAGACCTGAGTTATCATCGCTCGATATGCACAGCTCACAAAGCTTCCAAAACAACTCCCATCAACTGGCAGCAGCTCTCACATCAAAGGAGGCTCCTGGACTGATGTGAAACTGCACAAGCCTTTCAATTAAATATTGAGATGATAAATAGGGTTTATCCTGCAGGAATGTGTGCACACATGCATGCACACACACACCCCCCCCCCCATAGGAACTATACATTCACACCACTCCAGATTCTCTACAGCTCTATCTTTGTACAGCCGTACATACACACAAACCTCTGTGTGTTTGTACACATACAAACTTCAAAGTCTCTTCAATTTGGGATCAAATTCTACTCAACAACCAATTAGATTTTTTTCCCCCCCAGCAATCCTATAAATATTCATGGGGTTTCTTTTCCCTAAAAGTTAAGACTGTCACCCACTTCTAGAACCTGCTAAATAATTCCAAGGAAATGAAACGCAGCTTTTGGCATGTCACTTGTTCCATTCCCAGGTTTGCCAGCAGACAGGGAGTCACAGAACCACAGAATATTCTCAGTTGGAAGGGACCCACCAGGACTGTAAATCATTCATTCCCAAATCCTAAACCCTAATTTGTGTGAGGTTAGAGTACTGACAGCACAAAGTTTGATCACAGATTTATCAAATTTCAGGCACCTCATCACAGTGAAATAGTCATGTAAATTGCCAATAGTCATGAAATCAAACCAAAATGGGTCTTAAAGAAAGGTTCATATGCAGCAGATATGAAAGAACTTCAAATCCTGTTTTAATTAACACTTACTCCTAGTCTGCCTTTATTTTTTCCTTTTCATCTCCTCCCTGTCATTCATTTGACATCTCTACCGTGATGAGAGTGATACATAATATGAATGGGAAACACAAAAAAACCCCAAACATTTCCAGTACGCACTCTGCTATAAGAGATTCTGCTGATTCACACTGGCACCTTTGTCGTGTAACCCATTTACTTTTCACCTCATTGCAGACCCATGTCACGATTTTAACAGAAACCCTAACTCAGGACAGAATTTCAAGAGAACAACTCAGCCTCTCCTCTCCCCAGCATATTTCCCTATCAAACACCAATCCTTGGCTGCTAAGTGCCTCCAAAATCAGCCTGCTGCCAAGGCTTTTAAATTATGACGAAACAGAAAAGTAGGGCAGACAAGGAGAGGAAATTTTTCAAATTTACTCGTGATTGCCCTGAGTCCTGATCCACTGCAGTCAGAATGAAAACGGGCATCACTTCCAGTGGATGTGGTTGCATTTGTTTTCTTCATGATTTCCTCACTTGCAGATTATTTTTTATTATGCAAAGCATATCGTTAAATGCTGAATTACAGGTGAGCTGACTTCCACTCACTCAGTTTACTCAGGGTCTGCATCATAAGAGAGAGAATAAATTTGGCTCCAAGGGTTCTAACTGGGCAGGTAGCTCTGTGGAATGAAAAAAAAAAAAAATCAACCTCTGCTGCAAAACAGGAGATTTAAATTTTAGTTGAAATACAGAAGCAGATTTACTCACATTTTTCTCTTTCCATGAGCTTGCTGTCAGTACACAATTACATTTTCAAAGCTATATGTAAATAGTCACAAAGTACACACAACCTGGGTAATGCAACAGTTGCTTCACGTTTGCAGTCAAACTGCTAATCAGCCCTGCCACTTGGAAATTATATTTTCCTAGTTATTTAGAGGGAATAAAACCCAGAATTTACATTGATCCTATTGCTACTCCAGATTCCTTTATAGGTACACCTGCACAAAGTTGATAGAGCAGGAGAAATCAAAGCCAGACTGAGAAGCCCCATCAGTTTATTCCTACAGCAGTATTATTTCTTCCATTATTTCTCTCAGTGTGTTGGGATGAAGCTCTTCTAGCTGAAGAGCACACAGACCTTCCTGTAAAGAGGGTGAAAGCATGCCACTGACCTCTGGAATTTCTAATTTCGCAGGTTTTTGTCACAGGATTGGGCTGTAGGGGACAGGTCCAAAACTCTGCAACAGGCAGCTTTCAAGCTGCATTTCCAGCACACACTCTCTGTGCCACAGCAGCTTCTCCAAGGATAATACAGCATCAGACAGAAAGCGAATCCCAGCTGCTTTAACATCCTGGCTGAGAAGGAGCCCAAGCTCCTCCTCAGAAATGCCAGACATTTCAGATAAAATTCCAGGGACAACTGACAGTCAAATCTACACTCACCTGAGGCTCTGGGTGCCAGCAGCTGCTCTAAACACCATCAGGCCTAGTACTGCATTGATTTCTGCCATGCCTGACAGCCCAAACGTGCTCCTACTAGAGGCACACTCTTCCTATTTTTAAATACGCCATCAATATTTTTTTCCAATATAATTTCTGCCTTGTTTAATCCCAATTAAGCACCTAAAATGCACTTTCCAAGTTACGTCAAGGGGAAAGTTCCCTTTGCTCAGTATTTTGTCTCTTGTCTTCACAGCCACATTGCCTCTGAAATTCAGACAAGCCTGCAGAAAGGTGCCCCAGCTGGGCACAGTCACTGCACGGCTCCATCCTCTGTGGCTTTCAAGGAAGAGCCTGTCATAGATTAGGTCTTCCCTGGCTGTGGCACCCACAGAGGCATCTCTGTGCTTATGACTTATTTACATTGCTGCATTTACAAAAGGACTGCCACATCTACATGATGACAAACAACAACAGCAAATTTGACCTTTTAACATGGAGTGAGGTAAAGTGTGCAGAGACGGAAGACACAGCCCACCTCAGGCTGCTAGAAGAAGCTGTAATACTGACAGCAAGCAAAGCTCAGACTGAGTGCTCAGCTGCCCTTGTATTTAAGTGTGCTGGAGCTCTCATTCCTCTCTAGGGAAAAGATGATTTCCCATTTAAATAAGAGCTTATCTTGCTTTGACAGTTCCCTTTCCCTGTGTGTATTACACACCCTTAGAGCATTTTACTCTCTAACTCAGGTGCTAATTCCTCACTGGCTTTATCACGCTCTGAAGTCAAAGGAAAGACTTCCAGAATTGGAAGAGGCAGCTCTTCGAGGTGATATTGGGAGAAAAAACCCTTCCTAATTTTAATATTGGTGAATCAGAGACAGCTGTGAAGCTTTTAGGTACCTTTCACAGGGTAGGTAGGACTGTCAGGGTGGCACCAGTACCAACCTTCCCTTGAGGTCTGTTTGCACTGGATGGTTCCATCAGTTTTGTCAAAAAGATCCAGAATTGGGATAGGAATTTTGCAACCATTTGGTTCATTCCTGGTTGTAGATAAACTCTTTTTTACTGACCCTGAAGAGAATTTCCTGGGCCCCTCTGGTGTTAAGCAGAGTCTCAGACATGAGGCAACGCAAACACAGATGAGAATATTCTCAAGTATTCAAAATTCCTCAAAAATTCCTCAGTTCTACATCGCCCATCCTGGCTGCCTCTGGCCACTTCATCCCCAAAAAATGCCAACAGCTTCCTGAGTTCCTGTCCAGCCCTGCAGCATGAAACAGCAAAGGCCACGAGCCAGGTTCTGCTGTGGGCAGCTTTGGGAACAGGGAGCACACAAGGAACTCACCAAGGCTGCACACTTGAACAGCCAAAATGGAGCTAAGGTGTAGCTGTGGGACCACTGAGGCTTTATCAATTATTAAATCAGGATATTCTTTACCCCTCTGCAGGGGAGTTTGGGGAGATACTGTTGGCATTCCTGGGATCCTGAGAATGATCTGAGCACCAGCACAAGGCTGCTGAATTGCTGCCACTTTATATAATCCGATGTCAAAGCTGTCAATTTTCCAATCTAAAGATAGGAAAAGCTTCTATCCACACAGGATTATGGGGACAAAAGAAGAAACAGTGCTCTGAGCTTCCCCCTGCTGACCTCACACACAGGGAAGGGGAAGAGGAGCCCAACCATCCAAGGGACAAACACCTTCACCCCCAGGCCTGAACTTCCAAACCACTGCTAAGGAAGGGGAGACCTTGGAGTTGCAAATGAGTGTAACAGTGAGGTAACAGGTCTGAGACCTTTGGAGTTTTTATCCTTTCTTGAGACTAATCAGATTTTTTTCCTGGTATAACACTATGCAAGTCACCCCAGGGAAGAGTTTGGACTGTTGGCTGATCAAGTTTTTAATATTAAATTACATTTTTGACTTTGAAATTGCCATTAGAGACACCACAATAAAGGGAGAAGGCTGAAAATGTGTCAAGACAACAAGTCTTAACAAATGTCTTGTTCCCCTACCCCAAGTCCTGTTAAAGACAAAGCTATCATGAGTAAGATTTGAAAAATTGTGACCTATATGAACGTTGGGGGGGTTTTTTCCAGTTTTTCTGCAAAATGTTGCCATTTTGTGGCCTGACAGATCTTCCCCTCACTGAACCACTGCAGACCAGGATGAACCTCTGGCCTGGAGCCCAAAAACCATTACCTTCCTACTCCATAGGGAAAAAAGCCTTCGGAGTGGTGGCCACATGCAGTAACTTCCCATGCCAAAGACACAGCACTCTGATATAGCTACCAAAGATTCAGTCCTTTCCTGCTGGCTGCTTGTGTGGCTCCTAGGGTATCTGTACTTTTGTAATGATTGACATAATTATAAAAATAATAATGTAAGACAAGCAGCAAAAATATTGAAAGCACATGTGTGTGTTTGGGGATGTGTGTTAGCAGGAGATCACCCTCTGAATCCAGCACTGTGGACGGTTTCTCATCCCACAATCCAAGATAACATACATTTCAGAGCCCCTGTTGTGAGCAAGTATTTAAAGACTGACATTAAAGGAAAATAAACCTTTCCAATCAATTGTGAAAGTAAAACCAGCAGTGAAGCAGCTACAGAAATGGAAGCACAGCTAGAAGAAAATTAAAAACAGCAACTCCAGAATACCTGTCCTAATTAAACGTTAGCTGGGAATACCTGAATTAAAATAGGAATGACATTTGAATTAATAAAAGAGCAACAAAATGTTTCAGCAACTGTATTTTCTTGACTGATGGTGTAATTTCCTGAGCTCCAAGGCATGTTGACTGTCTGAGCAGCTTTACATGGACACTTTATAGGCTCATGAAGCGTTCTTGGGAACTGACTGTCCTTGTCTGTCCAGAGTGTCCAACCAAGCCACCTCTATGGCTTGGGTGGTCAAAAAATGATCCATGGAATTTTTTTAGGCTGTAAATAAATGTACAGAATTAATTGCAAGAAAGCCAAAAAAAAAAATGGTGGTGAAAAGCACAAAGTGCTCAGGAGAGAAAGAGAACCTTGAAATGCATGCAGAACTTTCCTGTGCTGGGCAGATTTTCCAACACTTCCTTTTGTTCCCAGCATAGATAGAAATTGAACACCACCACAAAACCCCACAACACAGCAAGATACAGAGAAATTAAATATAATGTAAGACTTATTTGAGATTCTTAGAAAAACTAAAATGAAAGATAAGGCTTTAAAATCACAGGACGAAGTTTACATCAACCATGTAGTTCCAGATTTGTAAGGCCATTTTTCAATGAGATAAACACCTGACTAGAGAAGGGTTGCAAAAACTGAACTGAATTGCTTTATATTGCCACAGCCCCCAAGATTTTTGGCTGCAAGGTGAAAAACAGGCCAAGTGTTTTTTAAAATACAGACTTACGACAAGCCCTGCTAAAGAGGCATCAGCACACAGAAAGCTCCATTTGGAGCCCTCAGTTTCCCTGTGCTGTATCCCTGCAAGCTCCTTTCTGAATACACAGCAGGGGCTTCATGCACCAGGTTTTTCTTTCTTCCCTACTTTGCTCCACTCCCTGGTACCTCAAACCCATTTTTCTAAATGGGTGTGTTGGATCCTGAGTGCCCCCTGGGCAAGCCTGTGTTTGAGCAGCCCTGCAAGAGGAGAAACGCAGCCTGGTACTCATTAAAAGTCCGTTGGTGGGCTCAGACTCTCCTGCTATTGAAGATTCATCAGTTTCTTTTTCCACAAGAATGTATTTGACTGCAGTATTTGGAAAGTAGAGCAATAGCACCAATTATATCCCAGCAAAGCGTGTGTCTGCATACAGAATTTCTGTTGTGGTGGGATGGCATTAAATTCCCTGGTAGATTGCCAGAGTTGGGAGCTATTAATGCTGGATTCTGACACGGTGACAAAGCTGTGCTGGTGCCTGGGGGAGGATGTTTGCACACTCCTGCTCCAGGCACAGGGAAAGCACAGAGCTCAGGAACTGCCCCTAGAACAGACAAACAAAACCCAAACTCTCCCCAGGCCTGACAACCACTGTTGCACCCCAGAAAGGTGGGAATCCCTGTGCTCTGTCTGCTCAGTGCTGGGGGGCTGCACCTTCACCTCAGCTTCTGGGCTGAAGATGTGAAAAAGCCCCAAAGGTAAAACCATGGACCATGCTCAGCTCCCAAAAACGTGGGTCATGACCCCCAGGTCTTGTCTTGTTTTTAAGAATAACCAAGTACAACCAACAAAACCACATAAATGATCTAAAGAGCTGAAAGTCAGGGGACTTGCTTCCAAATGCTTTTGCACAGAGCTGGTTATTAAGTCACACAGGCACTTTTAAAAAGCACCTTGGTCATCTTGTTCTTGTACAAAGATGCCCTCGATGTTCTGCTGCTTTAACATCAGCCACCAATATCCAATTGCCTTCCATGAGGAACAGCTGCGCCAGCACCTGCAGCTCAAGAAGAGGAGAGGAATGCTGTAAAACGTCAGGGAAATACCACTCAGAGTAATAAACTGGAAGCAGAAAATACCCGGGGTGGGTGGGCAGGACACCAGAGCATGTCTATCAAAATAACAACAGGACATAAGGCAATAAATAAGTGCTGATCTGCAGAGCAGTTCCCAACTTCCACGTGGAGATGTGTGAAACGAATTGCCTGGGGGAGCAGAGGGAATGGCAACTCAAAGCACAGAATGAGAGAGAACCTTCATTTATACACTCTGGAGCCTGCAGCCAAGCAGGCCTGAACTAAGAAAACAGCAGCGTAGTGGAGGGCGTTGGGTGAAATAAAATTACTCTGTCAGAGAACAACTGAAGAAAAATTAATTAAGGATTAGTATTTAATGAAGGCAAAAGAAGTTGAATAGGGTAAATTCAGCCAAAAAGACTTGTAGAAAAGGAGCATTCTGTGGCCTGGTGGAAAGCAAAGAGAAGAACACCATGCTGCTGCTTTCTCTACATTCCTCATAAAGGAAAAAAAAATGGAAGTAAGCCTGAAGGAGACTGTACAGGAAACAAAAAAACCCTCTACATTTAGCTCATTTCAGCATCACACAGCATTTCCCCTAAATAGCAACACTCCCACACCTGGTAAAGCTCCACCAGAGGTGACAGTAGGACACAAAACCATCACAGCACTGGAGTGCCAGCAGTTCATCCTCAGCCAAAGGCTCTGTGCAGCCCACAGGTTCAGGGGGTTATTTCTGGTTTAGAGCAGCACCAGTGAGGGGCACATTTGCACGGACAGCAAAGCTGCACAACCAGGAGGACACTACAGCAGCCAAGGAGACCCCCTGGCTTTCCCCCTGCCCACTGTAGCCTTGGCTGCTCTGCCAGGCACAGATCCTTCACATGCTGAGTATCAAATGTGTTGAACATTGTGTGTAAATACTGGGAATTGTTGTGAAAGGGATGCCCCTTTCAGTATCAGTAATAGAAACTTCTTCATAAGGTGTCCCACCTGACACCCACGAGTTGGAGATCTCTCCTAGGTTATTTTTCAAGGCAACTTTAGAGAGAAGGTCATGGCTGGAGAGCCAAGTACATTGCCCAGAAAGCAAAAAAAAAGGGTGGCTCGTTACGGCATTTCAAAGAGAAATATTCAAAGCTCCTGCATATAAAAAATTAATTGGCTGACCAGACATTTGAATGCCGAATAAATAACGTTTCCCTGGCAAAAATAAAGCTGAATTATCTGAAACAAAATAAGGGCATCCATCCAGCAAGGAGAAGGAAAAGATCAGCTATTTTCCTCTGTAAACTTCCCCAGCTTTCATTAGAGGACACACAGTGCAAAGAGGATGGAGTTCAAATAGGACTCCAGCATTTGAGTCCAACCTTGCTCACAGTGCAGTGTTCCTGGGAAACACAGAGGAGGAAATGCTCAGCCCTATCCCCAAGATAAGGTGACACGTTAAAAAGCACAGGCCTGTCCAGCACCCCGGTGCAGGGAGCTTGGAGCTCCTTCCCAGCCACCTCCAGAATCTCCTGAATGGCCAGGAAAATACAAATGATTCCTACCCAGCAATGGGAAATTTCACCCATTCCTTACACATGTGGCTCTGCACCTCCCAGCAATCTCCCAGTTTCTTGCTCACTCTCGAGTAAGTCCCATGAACGTCCAAGGGAAGGAGCTTCCCTCTCCTTCCATAAGGCGCCACTGATCTCTGCTTTAAATAGAGCAACCCAATGTTCTCTGCCCCAGGGATGTTTGCTATCGAGTGGTTTTCCACACAGAGAGGAAACACAATGCCCAGAGGAGATGGGAAGGCACATCCCACACAGAGATTCAGGCAGCTGCAAGTCCTGCCTTAGTGCTTGACTGGGTTGCAACTTTGGAGTTATTTATTCAAATTATTCTTTTAATTTGAATTACAATTGAATATGTCAAGTAGCTCAACCTGTGCTTTTAAGACTTGAACATCCACACTGAGCACCAGGCCTGTCTATAAAAGCAGTGAATTGAATATTTTTGTTAGGTTCTTGCCATGCTTTTTTCTCCTGAGTTCAAACACTGGCAATTTATTATGCAGCAGCTGCTTTCCCGAGCCAGGGGAAGAACCCTCGTTTTGTCAGTACATGGAACCTCCAGCACACTCATTCTCCCCACAAAACTCCCTCATTTCAAAACATCAGCCTGACTCAGAAAAGCAGGGTCGGGAACCAGCTTGTAGGGGAGGGTAATGAATATACAATGTATGCACAGGAACAAACAGCCGGTGAGTCAGCCCAAATTTGTCCTACATTAACTTCACAGCCAGTCCCTGCTGGGGGACACAGAGGTGCTGCTTTAAAAGAGCTGGAGAAAAACTCAGGGGACATGCTGAACTCTCAGCTTGTTCACCAAAACGTCTAATTCGGCAATATCAACAATGCTCAAGAAACATCAGGGAAATGCATTTACTTTCTTGAGGATTTCTCTGCTGCAGGCAGGAAATACACAGTTCAGCCCAGCCTTGCCAATCACAAGAGTAGCTCAGATACACTTATATAAATGCCTGCAAAATTACCACAAAAATTGAATAATCCTGCAGGAGATGCTTTGCCAGCTTTACTGCGATGTGTGACAACAAGAGCACACCGTGTTTTCTTATCCTTTCAGTTAAGGGAAACTCTACAGCATTTTGTTTGGGGATGTCTGCAATTATTGCTGCTGTCCAATAAAGTGATTTTTTTAAGAATGTAACAGTATTTAGTCCATATTTCCAGAAAGAAAAGCCTTCCTTTGCCCACACACAGAGACCTGATAATGGCTTTTAGTGCAAAGCAGAGTTAATGGGTTTTCTGTTGCTGGTTTTCCTCATGGAAACTCACCCATTGAACCTGGACCTGATGTTCACCTGCAGGTGCACAGGCCGTGAGGGTGCCCAAACCCACAAAGCCATCCCAGAGATGCTCCTGTGCCTGAGCTCTGCAGGTTCTCTCAGAGAAGACCTGGCAGAAACCCCACTCGTGCCTTCAGCCACAGGGTTTCACCTTGTGAGTTGGTGTCACAAAATATGATACAGACGCTTCTTCTATTCCCTGTCCCTCACAGGCTTGGTTTAGTGCCCTCCAGTGAAAACTGCTTTATAAAGGCTTTTCTTCTGGAATAATTCCAGTTAAGACCTCTGTTGGAGCATGCAATTATCCTATGTGTGTCTGAAATCAAGGAGAGTCAGTCAGAGGCGGATCTGTAACTGGGGATTATTTTCACAGCATATAATTTTCAGATCACGCACATCAATGTTGTAATTGGGCTGTGGGAGCAGAGGGTATCTTTATTTACACACAGCTCCTTTAACTCAGCAAAGTGCTGTAATTTCCCTTCTCCTTCGTAAATATTGTTCTCTCCAAACCTGCATCGCAGGGATGGCCCATGACTGGGGAAGCCCTGCTTGCTCCAGGGGTCATTGCATTTGGTAAATTAATCCTAATTGCAGGCACAGTTCCTGTGGAGCTTGTTAGATGTAAACCTTGGTAGACTGAAATGGGTTTGAGATTTTAATCAGGAAACATTCCAAACCTAAACATTTGCAATTCTCCAAAATATAATGACAACGCCTACTTAAAAAAAAAAATAAAAAATTGAGGGGGCTGGGGGGAAACCCATGAGGCTTGCAAAACAGCAACAGACACCTTTTGGGACCAGGCTGTTTCAAGACCCAATAAAATCTTGTTTACATTGATTTGTATCTTTTGGTAGATTGACAGACACCGGTGGAGTCTTTTCCCGGGCTACATTGATCAAATTTGCCAAAATAAAATTTTTTATGTATAGTAAAAAATCCTTACTGGAGTCTTTTATGTGGGTTGGACTTGGAGTGGGTTACTTACTTCCATCCGCTTCATTTAATGAAATTTTTAACAACCTCATTTGTGAGACTTCTGCTCTTCTTCCCTGAAAACTTTGGTTGGATTTGTCCAATGAGTTTAAAAATTTTAAACCTATGGAGGAGCACAAGAGGCAAAACTGTTCTGCTTAGGGAACAGGTGACTGAGATAAAGACACTATGATTTCTTTGCCCTCCAGCTTCAGTCATTAGGAAGCACTCGGGTCATGTTACCAATTTATTTACAACAGGAAGACTTGGTATTTTTTTCCTCCATGAAAAAAAAAAAAGAAAGCCATTTTAGAGTCAAGAGCTTTTAGAGCACATTTCAAAGAAAACACATAAAATGCTACAAACTATTTGAGCTCATTATTAACTCCAAATTCAGCGTAACACTGTCACAGCAGCTGTACGCACCTAATGCAGTGGCCACAAGCCTGCCCAGCTAAGGGGCAAGTTTTTATTTCTGATTTGGAGCCAGAGCCTGGCAGTGTCAGCTGAACTCATGTGCAGTTCTGGTGTCATGAATAGTCATTTATTGGGAACTGGTTTAAAGACAAAATCTGCTCAAGAAAGCAAAAGTAACACAAAAAAGGGCAAAAAGTAAAGATGAGCAGAATGTGGTTTATCTTTTTCTTGGCAAGCCAGCCATACTGAGATTTCCATGTCATTAACTTTAAATATAGATGGGCTTATAGGCTTGTCTTTATGTTTTCATTCCAGCACCTATGAAAACCACATGTGCAAAACAAAATATAATAAATTCTAAGTTGGGGTTTCTTTCACTGAGTACCAGAACGATGCATTAGTCACAATTCCAGATGAATCTGTTATGGAAGATTTCATAAGTATGGGGGGTTTTTTTGTTTTCAGCTGTTCTGCTGATGTTTCATTGAAGTTTGCCCCTGAGTTTTCTGCAATGTGTTCCTTGCCTACAGAGCTTTCAGTTCACAGAGTTCTCAGGGCTGACCTTCCTGCTGTCCTTGCCACAATATGTCTCCCTCAGAGGATCCCATCGCTCTGACAATGCCACTAAGCAGAGCTCTGGGCTCAGGAAATCTCTCTTGTGCTGGTGGAACTCTGGAAACTTTGTCTAAGCAAAGCCCTCAAAATTCAACCTATGCAGAGCACCAATCCATCCAAAATGAAGCTGTTTCCTTTAGAGAAATAATGACTAATTATTAATAATAAAGTGAACCAAGCCAGCATATTTTGGCAAGTTGTCTGGTTTGTGAAGGATAAAGATACTTAAGATCATGCCACAGGACTGTGCCTATAGTGCCACGTCCAATAGTGAAAATAAAAGAAAAAATCTCTTTTGAGTAGCCTCAAAACCTCCACCAATGTTCTTAAATAAAGATTTTGATTTGTCTTTCAATTACAAATATCACAGAATGGTTTGGATGGGACAGACCTCAAAGCTCATCTCATTCCACCCCCTGCTGTGGGCAGGTTGCTCCAAGCCCTGTCCAACCTGGCCTTGGACACTTCCAGGGATCCAGGGGCAGCCACAGCTTCCCTGGGAAACCTGTGCCAGGGCCTCCCCACCCTCACAGGGAACAATTTCTTCCCAATGTTGAATCTAAACCCATCCTCTGTCAGTTTAAAGGCATCCCCCCTTGGCCTATTGTTACATGCTCTAGTAAAAGGTCACTCTCCAGCTTTGAGAAAATATCTATTTCCTTTTGTTTTCAAAAGAATGTTCTTGCAATCAAAAACAAGCCCTTGCATTTTAGTTTGACTGGAAGTTCTTTTCGAAAATTTTTGCAATCATTATTATGACATTCATAACTGTCAGTGAGCTGAAAAATAAGTTTCCAAACAGCTCTGAATCACTTACTGTTATTCCTCAAGTCTGGTTCTTAGAGATGTTTCAAGGATTCTCTGCTGGGAATCTCTGATCATGAGAACGAAAATGATCAATTGCTCTAATATAGATTTAAACTGAATTGAATTAAGATTCACTATGATGTCCTTGTTCAGGGCTTTTCAAAACCCGGCCTCTTAGAAGAGAAGGGGAAAGGTACTTGTAATAAGAGGTGGCTGCAACAGAGCAGGCCAATTTCCTGCCATTTAACATCACAATGGTGGAGTTACTGCTAATAACAAATCCAATTTGTAAATCCATTAAAACAACAAAACAGCCCGATTTGCTGTATAAAAAGTAATGGCTTTATCCTAGAAGAAAAGAGGTTTGTTTCAACAAGACAGGGAAGAGAGCTGTTCTTGTGATTGCTGTCCTTTTTGCCCCCTCTGCTTATGCAACCCACAAGATCTGTAAATGTTCTTTCTTCCAGCAACTTCCCGGGGCCAGTCTCTCCCTTCAGCTGCTCTCATGAAAACCTACTTAAAGCCAAAGCTGAACCAACATCCAAATGAGGACAGAAGCTGACCCAGATGTGTTCAAGCAAAAAGACTCAGGGGCTCGGCAGGAATTCAAGCAAAGATGGGAATAAGGAGCAAAGGAAGGCTCCCACATTGCTGTGGGCTTCACTGCCCAGACCTGGAGGAGTTCTGCCCTGTGTGAGCTGCCAATGCCGCAGGCTTCATCCAGCTCCAGCAGGAAGCTCCTCTCTGGATGTTATCGATTGTGCCCACCACAGGATTCCCCCCCAGGCAGGGCACACAAATGGCTCTGGAATGCTGGCAGTGGTCCAGTGTCCATCACAGCCACAGCCATTGACTGCAGAGGTTCTGGACTCAAAACATCACCACAAACATTCTGAAGGCAAATATCAGAAATCTGAATCATTTTATAGATCTTTCAGCAGAAATCCTTGAGCCCTGCAAACCTAATTACAGGAATGAATGATGAGACATCTGATAGAGTAATTACTCATCATTAGATTTTGAGCAATCTTTGAGAGACAGGCATTTGAGTCGTAGGGAGAGATGTTCTCATCTCAAAATTCACCACGATGGTAGTTATTGTGTTGAAAAGTCAAATACAGCAGTATAGTGGTAAAAGAGAGGAATCCACACAAGCAAGAGACACAGAGGCCTGTAGCCACCTCAGCTCTTTCCATGCCTGGGAAGCCTCTTCTGGCTCCAAGGGGTGTGTGCCCAGTGCAGCAGCAGCACTGTCCTGCAGTCCCCTTCTCCCACCTGCTCTGCTAAATACCCTGTGGATGTGTCAGGCTCACATTCCCTGCTATAGCCCTCCTCACCACAGTTTTTGTGGCAGTCTGTGACTCGCCTCACCTTAAACTCAGCATTTCCCAACACCTGCAACAAACCAACCCAAGTACTCAACAAGAAGGAGAGAAAGAGGGAATGAGCTCCCCAGTTATTCCAGATGGGTGCCTGTCCCACAGACTGAGCTGCCTGCAAGGAGGGCCATCTCCATCTTCTCATAAACAGTAGAAACAACACCACTGGCATAGCACAAAAATAGCAGGTAATTTTATCTTAGACCTGGACTGGACAAACAGAGATTGGGAAAAAAAAAACCAAAAAACCAAACCGCTATTTGGCAGATTTTAGTCAGGGAGAAGTAAGAGAGAAGGGTTTAAATTTTACTTCATCCTTACCTGGTAGCAAAGAAGAATTTACCCTATTTTCCTTCATTAAACAGAACCATAACTTTATGGAAACTAAAAATAGCATTGACCTGGTCGTTGCTCTTTATGACTGCATTCTCATTTCCAGTTTCCTTCCTTTATGCCTTTTGCCTGACTAAATTGCACAGTGCAGTTGGTTTAATGTTTTCCTTTATTCATGAGCATCGCTGCCAAGGGGGCACAGCCTCCTTCTTGCTTTTTTGGTTTTGAATAGCTGAGAGCCACATCAGCATCCCCTGACTGGAGCAGGACTAGGGCCTTGCTCTGCCTTTCTTTCCTCAGCCTTCAGCAATCCTCCTATTTGAAACTTCCTTTTCAAGTGGCTGAATTTCCCTTTAGCCCATTTACACTTCCTGAGGAATTGAACACTAAGGAATCAGCAACATTCACACTCTTTGGTCCTGTCTCCTTCCCTCATTCCTGAGTCTTGAATACAGATCATTGGTCTTTAACCTCTGTGTATCCCAATGGTGTCCATCAGCCCCTTCCACTTCCTGCACTAAGGAGTTTGGCAGGTACATCATAAAACAGGACTTGTGGCATGGGTTTTATTCCAGTGAAAGTACCTTGCACAGGCCAGAAGCACAAATTATAACCCATGCTGAAGGGAGCTCTAATTGAAAGGGTCCTTCATGTTGAAGGCCTGCAAGCAAAGCTCACATGTAAAGCTGATCCAAAAAGCGACACAGGATGTACATTTGGGAGCCACTGAAGTCAACAATGTGCAGTTACTTGGTCCTTCTTCATTTAATGAGAATCTGTGTCTGTGTCTATATGTTTGTTACCTAATAATTCTCTAGTGAGAGGCACCAAACACAGAGAAATGGGAAAGAGAAAAGTAGGTCCCTTTGCTCTGGCATTTGGCATATGACAGAGCAAGGAAAACTGAAATATCTGGAAATCTAGGCTTTCATCAAGGCAATCCCCAAGGCCTCCTCTGGTTCCACACTGCACATGGCCCTTTTCCTCAACCATCCTCAGGCCTCTACCATGCAGCAGGTCCAAATACTCTGCTTGCAGGAAGCATCTGGAAAATAAAGTATGACCTGTGCACATGCACTTAACCTGAAATAACCAAGCCAGTAAACTTCCCATGTCCTGCAGTGAAATAGGACACATTTTATCTCCTGTGATTAAATTAGTGCTTGGCCTGCAAGAAAGTTGTAGGATATGATTTCCCTGGATTACTTTTGTGAATAGCACTTTCCCTATTTTCTCTCTGATTCCCTGTTTGCAGCCAGACTCCCATTTTAGGAGAGGACCATTTACTCCAACATGTTTTTCTTTGCAGATTACAGCACCTCCAAGAGTTTTTACATTACCTCCAAGAGTTTTTCCCTTGCAGCCCTTACTTGTACTTCTGTTTTCTAATGCATTTTGCTGCTGCTACCCTAACATATGAGGAGCCAAACATCTAAGGTAAGTACCAGAGGGGAGAGATTCAGGGATGTGCATTTACTCAGATTTCTTCATTTCATGGTAGGGCCAGGAGAAATGCACATACATTTTTCAAGAGATCAGTCAATAATCCTATTTTGTTTGCTTGCATCCTCAGTGCAGCGTTTCCATCTTATTCCCATAGCACACAAAAGGCTCAATTCTTATTTACCTGCCACGGAGCAACAGGTGAATGTTTATGCACAGGCTTCAAGGAGGTTTAAAATAAGACAAAACAAAACCTTCTCTGACAGCAAACATGGAAATAATAAATTACCTTAACAGAGAACAGTGGTCATGGTCAGTGAAAAATAATGAGCACCCTGTCTGGTTTTGAGGGATTCCCTAGGGATTCTGTGTACCAGCAAACATTTTCTTGACTAACCAAGAAAACTCAAACTGCAGCACTGCCAGCCTTCCTTGTAAAAGTCCGTTCCCTGGACTGCTTTGGATGCACAAACTACCACAGCTGCTCCTGCATGGAGCACAAAGGATGAGCATCTCAATAGAGTCAGCCCAAACTGCACCCACACTGCTGCAAATGCAGCCTGTCCAGCATAAGAGTTGGACTTTCATGATCCTTCTGGGTCCCTTCTATGACTCTGTGCCCCCCCACTCAAACATGCAGCTGACAATCTGGCCCTTGGCAATAATGGAATTACTCAGAAGTCTCCCTGCTATGTCCCAGAGTTAGCCAGGAAAAACAATGAGTTAAGTGGAGAACTAAAAAAATAGAGTCATTATTGAGTATGGTGTTGGAAATACTGAAATTTTCCACCTTTGTCATCGTGAAAAAGGTGCACCTGGTTCCAAATTAATAAATTGGTAGAGGACTTCCAAAGGATATGGGATAAGTGGCTGCAAGTCCTCATTTCTGTGTCCCAAAACTTAGTGCAACGTCTTCCTGACTGTGCTGGCAAAGGCTGGCCTGGCACTCGATGCCAGCGGCTGCTTTTTGCTGCAGAATTGGCAGTTCAAAGGTGTAAAGCTCTATTTCTGCACTAACCTGATTTGGGGCTGGGATGGATTATGTAAGGTTTGCAGAGAGGTACTCATCAGCACAGGCTGACAGCATTTCATCTTGCACAACTCCACAGCAGAAACTAATGAGACATTTAAGAAAGAAGATGAAAAGGAAGAAAGAAGGGAAGATAAAAGAAATGCATTGTTTCTTAAAAAAACCCAAACAACCAAAACAACAACAAACAATAAGCAGAACAACTAGAAAGTAAAGAACATTTTTCTGAAACCTTTGTCTTTTTTTTTCTGAGATGTGTTTGTCTCCCCTGAGTTTTCTTACCCTTCTCACTAAGTCTGCACGATCAATTCCTGTAACTGCAAAGAGCAAAAACCCAAAGAACATTAAATCTGATTTCTCCTTTTAGTCCATTTTCCCAGCATAACTTTGCAGGCTGTATTATTTACCATTAAACAACTTAACATTCAACACTTCAGGAGACACTTTCTTCAGTAGCAGTTTTGTTTGTCACTCTGAGATGAAGCTGCTGACTTTAGAGTAGAGAAGATTTTAACAGCAGCCAGCAGAAATGTCACTGGGTGTAAGTAACTCTCCCATAATAAATCCAGAGAAGTCTCTTTAATTGGCACAGCTCTGGTAGAAGCAAAGAGGTGGCAGCTAAGGGCTGTCCTCTCCATGTAATACGGGGACAGGGGGACATGTGGCTGCCCGTGGGAAGGGAGGCTCTAAAGAAAATGTTGAGTTGTTAATCTGTTACTCCATTGCACCTGTGACAGAGATGAGGAGTAAGGGGCTGAAGTTATTTTTCTTACATGTTCTTATGCCATTTTTTACCAGGGAAGAGGAGGATGCCATGAAGTTTCTCAGGTACGTTTCTTATGATTGAAAGCACAGGTTAATGATGTCAAAGTAATACTTCAACACCTTCTGCAAACTCATCTCCCATACTCTTGGATGAACTTGTTTTCCATTCAGTAACCTTCTCTCAGGCTGACTTTGAGATGCAAAACGCTGCACAGTTTTGGGCCCCAGAGGATTGAAACAAGAATAGTATTACAGAAAACAGAGTGGGAAAAGATCCTCCCAGGTCAGTTACTCCTTTCTCTTCCTCAGGGCAGAATCAGCTCTGCTAAATCACGCTCCTGACTTTGTCTAAAGTGATCTGAAGAACCCAACAACAGCCCTTAAATATGCAGTGCCAGAGCCTGCTCTGCACTACCCCTGCCAAGAGCTGTTCCACTCCCTGTGCAGCAGGAAGCCCTCACAGCAGGAATTTTCAGGTGTTTGACTCTTCCAAGCAGGACAACCACAAGATTCCTCTAAAGGCAGGTTAGAAATGAGGCTGGACATTTAAGGACTTACCATTTGCATTTTGTAATTGTATTCTCATATACTCAGAATTATTTTATCATTTCTCTGCTAAACAAGGAAATGCTTAATGCTTGTGTTACCCTTCTTTTAATATTCCAGGATTCTCATTTATGTGGGTCCCACAGACAACAGTGAATGAAAGCCCCACGGAACAAACTTAATGAAAGGGTAATGAATTCAAAGCAGCCTCCATCCTACAAATGCAACATAAACCACAGCATTCATTGCCAACACCACCAGGCACATTCATACAACAATTTTGCTTTTGAAACACCTTCCTGTGACAACACAAGGTGTTCAAAGAGCTGAAGGCGGGGCTGACACGGTGTAGTTGGAAAGGGAGAAGAGCCCCTTTCCCCCCTTTTCTGGTTTTCCTATCACAGCTACTAACTGGGATTGGAGAGAACAGAAAAACTCCTCAATCCACCAGACCAGGGCAACCTGTGCCAGCACACACTGGATCCTCCCAGGGGCTGTACACAGGGAAGGTTTTCAGAGATCCTTAAATCCTAAGATACACAGTGACAGTAAAAACAAACAGAGAGAAGAGTTCAAGGAGAGTCATATTATTCCATTGCTGTGTTACACCAGTAATAGCTGTATGTCTGCAAGGCTGCTAGAGTAACAGCAATGCTTTCTCTTGAAAAAGAGTAGTGGTGAAATTTCATTTAAAATCACCCAAAACACACTCAGAGGTGATAAGAAGGTTAAAAAGTTAAAGCACTAAGAAAAAAACTGAGGAAAAATGGAAAAACCAGCTAGCTGTTGACAAAACAGATCAGTCATAGTATACCCACAGACTGAAGGGAAATCTTGGGCACTTTTGAGAGAAATCAATGTTTGGACATTTGTGGACCATCCCAGTGCTTTCCATTGCCCCCTTTCAAAGTGACTTTGAACTGGTGCCTGTCTCAGAGCAGAGTCAAACACGATCCTTGTCTCCACAGGAGGGCAGAGCCAGCACCAAACAGATTTGTTCTCCCAAGTGCTTATGCACTGAGCTCTTCAGTCACTTGGACATCCACGAATGTGTTATCCCACTCTGCTGCAACAAGATCTGCTAAATTATCCTGCCTGTCCCTGGACGGGGAGAGCTTGGAGAGAGGCCAGCCACCAGCTGAGAGCTCTCCTTGCCAAGTCTGTCAAGCAAATTGATTTTCCTCCAAGACCTTTGGGCCCCTCTGAGCAAAAAGAAACCATATTTCATCTCCTTTCTGCTCAAAGGGCTTGGAGCAAAAATCTCCAATCTGGGCTAGAGGACGCAAAGTGCCACCCCTGGTCACCTACAAAACTTTTGGATGTGGCCCAAGACAGCAATGCTGTACCAGTGGGAGATGATGGAAGGATCAGCTGTGAAGGGTGTCTCTCACTTCTCAGACATAAATGCATTGGTCCGCCTGCTTGTTCACTGTAGATATTTGGAAGGTTTCTGTGCTTGGGCAGGGGGGGTTTATATCCCTTTCCATCATACAGCTGTTCCTCAGTTCCTAAACAGTTCTAGAAATCCGTGAAAATTAGCTGGCTTGTAAAAACATAAATTGAGGATATTTGTTGCACTGGGGTAAGCTTTAACACATCACTCTGGTGCATCGTTGCCTCAAGTGAAAATAATCAGGGAAGATTTATTGTGTACCCTCAACAACAGTGGAGGAAATAAAATCTGAAGCCAAAGGTTTTCCATCCCCATTTCTGCCTTTGTCTGGGCAGCTCTTATGACTTTTCCTGAGCTTTGAGGAAGGGAAGCATAACAAAGACAGCACTTTTCCTAACACCAGAGATGGCACATTTCTGATTTAGGGACATGTTCCACACCAGCACTCTATACAGGCTGTGGGAGTTAATTATGGCATTCCTTCCATGCAATGGCCATCCACCATTCCTTGCCCTGGCCAGGGAGCAACTCCATTCCCAGCTCCAGCAAAATCCTCACCCCAGCACAACCCTTTGCTCAGCAGCACTAAATGGGTAAAGCAGGGTGATGAAGGAACCTTGCAGCAATCCCCAATTTCTCCCATTTTCAAAGGGGTTGTGTGCCTCATGCTGGCACTGCTCAAACATTGAAATAACCATTTTGTCCTGATATGTCACAAACAGCCCTTCTTAGTGATTCACTGCTGTGACAAAACTCTTCCCACAGTCTTAATGTGTTTTTAATGGAAGTCAATGCTAAACACATAATGGTTTAGCAGAAACATCTGCAGTGTCAGAAAGGAAGAGAACCAACAATGCCAAGCTTTGGTCAAATCTAAATTATTTTGTTTCAAATCTAAACAGTTTTGGTTTAATTACAATTATTTTTGCCAATTTCATAAGGACAAGCTCTGTCTTCCCTGTCTCTCATCTAGATTTCCAGGACTTGAATAAATAAATATACATCCCAGTGAACAGCGGCATTTCCATGGAGCTTTCTTCACTGTACACTGATGTCTGCCTGAGAATTTCACTCTACCTCTGCCAGAAAGGAGAATAAACTATGATATAATTTACTTTGAACATTGACAAGCTTTGTATCCAACATTTTGGTTTAGTCTACACTAAGAAAACCAGCTGTGAAATCTAGGTTTGCATCTGGACTTAAATGTAAATCATCTATAGAGAAAAAGGAGGGCAAGGTCACTTCATCTCAGCATTTTATCTTTGATTCCCTACACCCTCAGCTGGAACAGCAATGTGCTAGGTGGGATCAAAACCTTGTTTGGAAGCACTCAGATAAAAACAACCCATCACTGTTTATATTACAGGCTTAAAATATGATAAAGTACATCATACCTCAACTCTCTACTGCTTAATATAAGCTCTAATATTTCCCTTACTGACTGCAAATCCAATCCCTCAGATTTTGCCTTGTCAGGGACAGTTCAGAGGGCTCCAGGGCAAACAGAGTAATCGACCTCAGTGCCGTGGTTGTTCCTGAACTCCAGCAAGTCCCTCCAAAGTGGCACTGGACAAGGCCAGGGAGGATTAGGGACCCTTGCACGAGTGCTGGCCATGCTTTGTTCATGTGAAATTTAGTGCACTGGATCCCCAGGATGCTCCCACTAAATCCAGGCTCATGCAGACACAAGATTTTCAGCTTTTCTATACATAAGCCTAGCTGATTCCTTATCCCACCAAATCTACATGTTTGCCCATGGCAGGTACTGAGGAGAAGAGTAATTAGGAATAGTGAGGAATGAAGATCTTTCTCTCAACCACAGAAGGGAAAGATTTAACTGTTCAGTTGTTAACAAGGTGGTTCCCAATGGTAACAGAGTTGGATATTATTGATACAGCACATTTCCAATATTTCTTCTAGGAAAAAAGGTTTAAATAAAAGCAGCAGAGTGCCAGAGATTTTGTTTGCCAGAGCAAGAGGTACTGTAAATGTAGTGCAATCAAGAGGGAAGAGAAGCTGAAAAAACAAGCGTCACTTCCCCAAACCCATCACACTGACTGGGATAAAATCCAGGTACAAAATGTACCTTTTTTCTCCTGTTATGTAGTACCCAAAGCACTGATCAGCTCAGATACTCTCCCAGACTGTGTATACAGAGAATTGACTCTGCCCTCTCACAGATTACCCAAATCACCTTTAATCTCATTTTTCTATTGCATTGGTTGCATTTACCTGAGCACACGCATTCATTTAAATGCGCAACCCACGGCATTGGTTCGCTTTAAAAAAGAAAAGCTCTGTAACAAATCTTCAAAAAAACAACCAACTGAACTGCGAGACAAAATTGACAGAGATATGGAAGGCTTGGCAGAGCCCATTTGCACTCCTCACAGCTGGAGACAGGAGTGCTGCTAACCCCAGCTCCACTGGGAGCGCAGGTCAGAGCTCTGCAGAGATTTCTTGGAGACATCCTCTTTTCACTTGCAAAGGGAGAACATTTCTGCTGAGAAATAGGAGTGATATAATCCAGCAGGTCAGGATAAGCAGCATCCTTCTCCCACTGCCCTTCACAGACACAGGTCCCAGCAGAAAGCTGGGTTTTATTTCCAAAGATCACTTCCTTGGCAAAAAATGGTGCAAGCAGAGAATAACACCCAGGTACCGAGACCCCTCCCTTACATACACTGCTCTGGTACCTGCTGGCTGTCCAACAGGGAATCCACATTTGATTTGACACAGTTTATGGTTCATTATTCAATATGAATACAAATAAATGCTCTTCATTTTCTGTTGGACAATGGCCTCTCCACAGA